>JAAGNO010005049.1:0-17968 GCA_033439905.1 Ceryle rudis
TAAATATATAACATGCATTTAAAAACCAATCTATGTAACAAGAAAATATTGTCACAGAATCACAGAATGGCAGGGGTTGGAAAGGACCTCTGGAGATCATCTGGTCCAGCCCCCCTCCTCCAGCAGGGTCACCCAGAGCAGGGGGGCCAGGATCATGTTCAGGAGGGTTGGGAATCTCTCCAAAGGAGGAGACTCCACAGCCTCTCTGGGCAGCCTGGGACAGGCTCCCACACCCTCACACCAAAGAATTTTCTCCTTCTGTTCAGATGGAACCTCCTGGGTTCCAGTTTGTGTCCATTACCCCTTATCCTGCCTCTGGGCACCACTGAAAAGAGACTGGCCCCATCCTCTTGACACCATTGTCAACAGATTTTTGTGGGTGACATTAACATTAAACCACAGAATCATTGACTAAGGACCCATTTCTGATTCCCTAGAGATAATTGACCCAGTTCTTAACCTTCTGAAATCACTCTTGTCTCTGAGATCCCCATGATTTAGTTTGGGCACATGACAATGCCTAGTGGTCAAGTTACTTAATCATGTGCCCCTGCCACAGTACCAAGTTCTATTGAGCTCTTCCCCAGGCAAAGCCCCACCTTTCACGAGCACAGCTGCAGCGGTCTGCTGGTCGCCAGTGTCACACATGTATTCCCCAGCATCAGCTTTGCTCAGGTTGTGAATCGTCAGCTCAGCCACGGACCCAGATTGATGCATCTTGTATTTGTCACTTGGTCGCAGCACTGTCCCGGCCTTCTTCCACTGCACGGTGGCATTTGATTTTGAGATTTCACAGCTCAAAGTGATGGTGCCGCCTTCTTCAGCTTGCTGGTTCTGGAGTGGTTGTGTGATGATTACTGGCAAAGCTAAACCAAGATAAATCAGAGGAAAAAAAGTTACGTTTCATTGCTGATTGTGTCACTAAGTCCTGTGTTTAATGAAACTGTGGTGGCATTCCAACTTTGGTTCAAACTCAATTCCAAAACTACTTTCAAACCCAAACAAGGAATGACAGAAAGTGCTGGCTTTGCAGGAGCACGAATCACTCTGCACTCCTCGAGGGTTGCTGAGCACTGCACACACAGCACACCTCTGGGAATGTGTTCCTTCTTACACAGGTGTGGTCATGGATATGGACTCTTGAACATCTAATTGTGTGTATCTCCAAATGAATAATGAAAGAAGTCAAAAGCCTGTGCTTGATATCTTCTTAGGTATTTGGGAGGGTGCATGAAGGGTCATCATTATATAATGCACCTCATTTGAAAATTGGACCCAGAAGAGGGATGAACTCTGTAAGTTTCTGCACTGATGTGCATCACTGATAGGTCATGTAGAAGTTGAGTTCCTCAAGTCCAGTTCCTTAGAAGAACTGGCTGAATCAGTCTTTAGAAGGGAAGGTGTTGCAGTTCCAGAAATCAGAGTGAATCCATGGGAACTGTGTGTATAAGAGGAGACAGATCTGATGGTTCTTGTGGGTGGTGTAGGAATGGATGGTATATTTTGTGGGACAGCTGGGGAATGGGTGAGATCAAGGCTTTTGTACAGTTGTACGTGCAGTGAAGGCATCCGATTGTGCAGCTAAGTTCTGCAGTCCTATGGGTCTTGGGAGCCAGCAAAGGAATAAGGAGGACAGAGAAATAAAGTCTGTGTGAAGACCTACTCTGTAAGACTGTGTCAACTGCTGACTGAGAAATTCTCATCACAAAAAAGGACCAGACCCTGCTGCAGCATCCCTCAATCTTACACGTGGAATATCTAAACTAACCTAGAGCTCCCTAAATGGTGAAGTAAAGGCTTTTTGTCACCTTTCACTACCAAGGATGCCATAGTTTGCTCATTGCCAGAATCAAAGATGTAGTCTCCAGCATCCTTCAGCCGGAGATGGGTAGATGAGTAGCTCCAGAGCAGAGCCCATCTGCTTTATCTCATACTTGTTGCTAGCTTGGAGAAAGACTGAAGCCTTTTTCCCACGTCACTGGTACATTTTGTTTGGAGAGCTTGGTGTGAAGGGTGACCGTGGAGCCTTCCTTGACTTCCTGATTTCAGAGGATTTTATCAAAAGTGTTGGAGTGGCTGGGACCACACATAAAGACACAAATGGACAGCCATCATCAGAGCATCTTCTTACAGTATAAATCTTCCGGTATCACCAAATTCTGGAGTTAGTGTGATAACAGGCAGGTGCATGCCCTTCATGGGACAGCCCCGAGGGATATTTCAGATGATGGCATTGCACAAGAACATCCTGGTTCCTCTTAATTTCTGCTGATCTTGTTTCTCAGAAAAATTCACCTTAATATTGTTTTTGTACTAAAGCAGATTTCACAAAATTGATATCACATTGTACCTATTTTTCAGACCCTAGGTGCTAGCATTCAGGTGCTTTAGGTGTCTTACTCATCAGCTGGAGCTGAGTGCCCAAGGAAGTTTGAGCACTTTGACTCTTGAGCACTATTTTCTAAGGTGGAACTATAACTGAAAAGATGGTTCTGCATCAGAAATGGTCTCATTCTAATTTTTGTTCCAGCCTGAGTTTTCTGAGTGACCAGAAATCGGCCCTGGGGTCCCTGCATATTTATTGCTCAGGACAACGCAGGACTTAACTCCTGAAAGCAAAAGGACTCAGCTACTTTCTGCCAGCAAAGCACATCTGAAGTCAAGGACAATAGATAGCACCAGCTTGCTAGTACTATGCTAAGAAATTGGAACGAGATGCTCATCTTAAAAAGAAAACAGAACAACCTACCTTTAACAGTTAAAGTGGCTGTCGTTTGTTCATTCCCATTATCACAGGTGTACTTGCCAGAGTCTTCTGGTTTTAAGTGATGAATCTTTAATGTATGGATAGTTCCCTCCTGCCTGATTTCATACTTGGAGCTTGGGGAAATCACCTGAGCACCCTTCTTCCACTTCACCGCAGCATTAGGCTGTGAGACCTCACAGCGGAGGATGGCTGTTTCTTCTTCCTGCACTTCTGTGCTCTGTAATTTCTCCTTAAAGACTGGAGGTGGCACTGAAATTACAAGCACAGCAGAGGCATTTACAGTCACCTTGATCTTATAGAAATAGTAATAAAAACTTTATAGGTGTTTTACTCAGTTTATGTGGGAGGGGCACTTTGACCAGACCAACAGCTTCAAAGAGGGAAGGACATTTGACTGAGAATTTATTCAAAATAGTGTTTAGAGAAAGAATCCAAAGGGAAAAAAAAGAAAGGCAGACTGGAAGCAATGAAACTTACAGATCTGTCAATCCAGTTACTGGAGCTATCCCCGTAATTTCTCTAGAAACCAGTTAGCTTCAGGACCCTGGTGACATAGCCACTGTCTACTCACAGTGATCACATCAGTACACCATGTCTGCTCCGAAGCACAAGCACCCTGCTAACTTGAGCTGACAAGGGGTGAATGATGGCCTTGAATTTACTATCAGCAGAAGCAAAAAGTCTCCCGTTCTCAGCCATCCTGTTCCTTTCCCACATCACGGAGAACCCTCACCTTTTACCGTGAGCTCTGCCGTTGATGTGTGGGGTCCCACTCGGAAGGTGATGGTGCCAATGTCCTGCTCAGTCACCTTCCTTAATGTCAGGGTGTGAACCTTTCCTTTTTCTACCGAGATCTCATTCATTTCATTATTTTGTAGAGCAACATCCTGTAGCTTCCATTCAACATCCCTTGCATTTTCATGAGAAACCTGGCACCGAAACGTGACATCATCCCCTTCAAACACCTCCATGTCCTTTAGGCCACTCACGATGGTCACGTCAGGCTCTGCAAACAGTCCATGGGTAGTCAAGCCATGAAAGGGAAAACGTGGATCAAATCATAGAAACATTTAATAATACAGGTTGGTCTTCTGAAGGTCAACTGGTCCAACTACTGCTCAAAGTAGGACCAGCTCACAGCAGGTTGCTTAGCACCTTGTACAGCTGAGCTTTAAGCACCTCCAGGGATGGAGATATCGCCACCTCTCAAATCACATTTCAAACACTGCTGGGTCACTACTTTCAGTGTACTTGGTAACATGGCCAATATCTTTCAGTTAGTGGCTTTATCACTTACCCTTTCTTAAACATACACAGAATATTCTTTTTTTATTATTATTATTACATGTTTGATAATATAATTGGGTGCATAAAGTGCAAATGAGAGATGCCAAACTTAGGATTTTGAAATTTGTTACATTTGTGCTTTGATACATTCACAGAATGGCATTAAACCCTGGGTTTTTTGTAAAGAGAATTGCACTTGCTCTATACTGGTGCTCCAAACTGACTGGAGATCTGGTTGACTCTGTGCTCTCAGCTGGATTGACTGGACAAGCATGAGCACAGGGCATGTGCGCTTCAGTTTGCTTGAGCCCTGCTTCTAGGACAGCTCTGTGCAGAGATCATACAGAAAGCATGCAACAGGCAGAAGGGTTTGTACCCCGAGTCTGCTGGAGAACGCCCAAGATGAAGCAGCACAAGCTTCATCTAGGCAAACACAGTAAATATTCATACAACTGAGGTCACCAGCTGCATGCAAATTGGTGCAGCTGGGCATAACATACAGAGTATCTATAATACTGGGTAGCCTGTAGAGATGCTAGCGTGGTTGTTCCACACCAGTGGTCCAACCTGAAAGCAAGCGCTGTCTGTCATGACATTAAAGACAGATGCAGCTTCCATGTGACTGGAAGCTGGGGATGAACCATCTGTTCTCTCACATGCCTGTGATGTCAAGCAAATATTTCAAGCCATGAGTCAATAAGTACAGCTGCCTTATCTCCTCCTGACCACCAAGCGAATCTTTGTTTCAGTGTATTCATTGACCATAAGTTTATTTTTCTTTTTTAATTATGCCCTTCCTGTGCTCTGTGTTTATCACAATAGTATCATAATAGGAACAATTAATGTCAGTTTTAAGACGCAGCTTTACAGGGTGATGGGCCGTCTCATTTAAATAAATGTATATAGTTTACCTCAAAAGGTTGGACTAGATGACCCTTGAGATCCCTTTCAACCTGGTATTCCATGAAAATCTTAGCATCCTAAAGTGAAAATCCCCTTGCCCCAAATAAACAAGTCTTGCCTTTCACTGTCAGTTTTGCAGAGCTCGTCTCGTCTCCAGCCTTGCAGGAATACTCTCCAGCATCACTGGCCTCCAAGTGATGAACACGCAGCTCACGGAGGGTGCCGTCTTGCCACATTTCATACTTGGAGCTGGAGTGAAGGACAACTCCATCTTTCCTCCACTCCACTTCTGCTTTGCTAATGGAAATCTCACAACGCAGCCTGGCCGTTCCTCCCACTTCCACTTCTTCATTCTTCAGCTGCTGCTTCAGCCGGGGTTTGATGGCTGCAAAGTGAAAAACAATTAACACAAAGTCCATCAGCTTGATGCTAGGTCTGCACAACTCAGTACAAGGCACCTGGGGCCTGATTCTGCAGAACAAATTTGCATTAAGTGGTTATATGATAATAACAACCTTTTTTTTTCCTCTATAAACAGACCTATATTCAGACAGAGGGTACCCAAATATGTTAGTTTCCCATAAAGTTTTATAGATCTGCTCTGGGTATTGGAAACTACCACAAGCAAAAAGATTTTGGATAAGCGAAATCTGGCATTTTCTGGTTAAAATTAGTGTAAATCCATTCATTTTTGTAGAAATACTCATGCATTCAAACAGAAGAAGCGATGTAAAGCTTTAAACACATTTCTGATTTCTCTGCTGTCTTTTCAAGATCCTAGACCATCAACAGGGACTCCTTCCAGACAATGCACACACAAACAGTCTACATTTATTCAACTGGGGCATGGAAAAGCTCAGACAACAGGTTGTCACCGATGAAAACAAGAAAGGAATACCCATTGCGTGTGTGCATGCGAGCAGCTGTGCAAACAGGAATCTCAGCGCTTGTGGTTCCTCTGCCTGAACCCTGCTGTGATACATGTAAAGCAAGCGCAGGGGTCTTTCACTCGCAGCTGACCTAGAGGCTGCTTCATGGGACAGCTTCAGCCAAGAGGAAGTAGCTTGAAAGGTTGGGTCTTAGATCACAAATTCACAGAATGTGGGGGGTTGGAAGGGATCTCTGGAGATTATCTTGTCCACCCCCCTGCTCCAGCAGGATCACCCGGAGCAGGTTGCCCAGGATCATGTCCAGGAGGGTTTTAAAAGTCTCCAGAGAAAGAGACTCCACAACCTCTCTGGGCAGCCTGGGCCAGGGCTCCATCACCTTCAAAGTAAAGAAGGATTTCCTCATGTTTAGGTGGAAAGATCAAAGCCACAAGTTCCACCCAACAGCTTGAGATGACCACAGACATTTCACAGATGGTGATAAATCACGAACATTATTCCTGGTTTCTTTAAACACAGCATTTAAACAAGACCTTCATGGGAAGGCATTACAAAAATTCAAAATAGTAAGTTTTTAATGCTTTTGTAAATGACTTATGATTAGTTATTAATTCAACTGAACCAGCAACGAATGCAAATGCCAAAAATAAAGATCTATTAGAATTTCAGAATATCCAGGATGAAATTTCTTGCTTTTGTCGCTATCAGAAGAAGGGGCCAAACCACTGTATATTGTGCTTTACAGGCTTAAGTAGCCATTCTGCAAACCTTATCCCACAAGATCCACTTTTCTGTATCCTGGTTTATGACTGGCCACCTGCTTTCCTCATTATCTTAACTTTTGGAGAGGTTTATTCACCAATTAAGAAAATATCATGCCCACAGTTTCATAAATCCCTTTTATCCTCTGTTCCACTGGGATGCAATGCTAACCATTCACTCTGAGGACTGCCGTGCTCTGCTGGTCTCCTGTATCACACGTGTAATCAGAGGCATCTTCTGGTTCTATATTGTGAATCACAAGTTCAGCTGTGTGACCACTTAATTTAATTTCATATTTAGCACACGGGAAAAGCTCCATGGTGCCTTTCCTCCACTCCACAGTCGCATTATCCTTTGTCAGCTCGCACTGGAATTTCACCGCCGTTCCTTCTTCTGCTTGCTTGTCTTTGAGCTCCTTTTTGAAAAGAACTGGCAGAGCTAAAGGGGAACAAGAAGAAGCAACAGGAGCTTTTATTGAAGCCTGAGTCAAGTGCTGGTTATCACAGTTAGGTTGACTCTTTGGAGACCAAGATACATGTGCTATATTTTTAGTCAGGATCCATGTTCTCTAATCTGCCTGGAGCTACTAAGAGTTCTTGCTGCACCGGAAGCAGCTATCTGCACTTATTTATTTCCTTTGCTCCTTGACTCAATTCCTTCCCAGGGTTGACTTCTTTGAATGAATTTATCCTTCTAGTTAATCTAACAATGATACAGAGAGCACAGAAATGCAGAACTTCATGGACAGCCTTGACAGATCAGGAAGGTTGTTGTCAGTCCAGGATTTGGAAGAAAATCTTTTTTGAAGTAATTAAACTGCATGTCATGTGAAATATCCAGAGGTTATGTTAAAATGTTGCTCTTCCTTGAATTTCTCCCTGGCCGTAAAGCTAGAAAGTATTTCTTCTTCAAACCCAAAACTCAAATGCAGTACCTGAAGAACAATTTATCATCTTTTTTCATCGTCACTGGAAAAAAAAACAAACCACAAAAACCAACCAACCAACCAACACCACAAAAAAACCCCAACCAAACAAAAAATCCTAGTGTATCAGATGAAAGGGAAAATATTTATAGGGCAAAACTTATCATCTACTTAAAAATATTCCTATTCAAACTGTTGCTTTGCACACTGGATGGAATCTAGAAGTCGGCTCACCCCACCTACCTTTCACATTTAAGGCTGCCCTGGTTTCCTGATCCCCAGTGTCACAGCTGTATTCTCCTGTGTCTTCTAATTTGAGATTATGTATTAAGAGCTCTACCAGGCATTCCCTTCGCCTCATTTCATATTTCTGGCTGGGCTGCAGCACCACTCCTCCTTTCCTCCACTCCACTGCAGCGCTGGGTTTCGACAGCTCGCAGCAGAATGTAGCTGTGCTTCCTTCCTCTGACTCCTTATTTTGTAGGGGTTGCTTAAATGTGACAGGCAGTGCTGCAAAATTTGAGAGGGAAATGCTTTAAGAGTGTTTTATTCCAAAAAGGATCCAATCCTATCAACATTCTTCATAAATGACCTATTCTAATGATTCCGTAATCCTTGGGCTGCAACTCTGTCTTGGTAGCATCATCTTGAACCATTACATGAAGCAAGAACTGAGGACAGATGTGAAGTTATGAAAGATCTGGTCATAGAGAGAGGTCCATAAAATGGGCTGGTTTGTGATCTGAAGGAGTCAAACTTTCCCAGAGAAATGTCTCCATGCCAGCTATAGATGCTTTAGTCAAGGATCACTGGGCCTTGCCCTCTCTTACACGGACCCTTTTTCCTCAGCGAGGTTCTGCGAGTTTGTGGTATTAAGCGAAGAGTATTTTACCCCCAAATAAATCTTCCATCACCATTTAAAATATCAACTCAGCATTCAAAATACAAGAAGAGGCAGTACAGTAAAAGATGACAATGAAGTGGGAAATGGAAGAGGAAATTCAAATTTCAGGCAAGGTCTTGCTCTGGATGGTAGAAGAGGTGGAGAAAAAGAGATGTGGGTGCAGTTGTCTGCAATCAAAGTTTACATGTGAGGCTCAAAGCCTTTTCACATGCTACAGAAATCCTTAATCCCCCAATTGTTGCATCTCTTATTCCAATCAGGCATTAGGCCCATCCCTTACGCCTACTGAAGCAACCAACATCTGAAAATAACCATCAGCCTGCCTGGCTTATTTTCTGTTATCTGCTCCCACATGTAGCCACACTCCCTGCACTCAGAGGGCAGGAGGTTTCATGATATTTTGACATCATGACAACATTTAATTGCTTTGGTGCTGACTAATCACTCCAGATAGCACAAGAACCTCTCTAGCTTGACCATGCGTAATGAACCAAGAGCAAAACAAATGGCTGTGGAGAACACTGAGAGATACTCCTTTCCCTTCATCTCTATTGAGCCAAGGGTCAACACTCTGCCTACCGTGTACAGTTACCACAGCTGTTGTCTGCTGATGTCCAGAGTCGCAGGTGTACCTTCCTGAATCATCCAGATCTAAGTCATAAATGACCAGTTCAGCAGTGGAGCCCTGCTGCTTCATCTCATATTTTAAACCGGGGTAGAGAGTAACATCTCCTTTCCGCCACTCTACTGGAGCCTGGGGTTTGGTAAGCTCACACTTCAGTGTTGCAGTACCACCTTCTTCTGCCTCAGTATTTTGCAGCTCTTGTTTAAAAAGTGCTGGTAGGGCTATAAAATAGAAACATAACTTGCAAGTTACTGCAGTAGTAGTTTAGGAAAGAGAAAAACAAAAGCACTACAAGAGCTTTTTTGCAGATGTCCCTACACCTCAATGGTCTAGATTCAAAGTACAAGGCTATTTCCCTGGAGAAGTAGTAGGAAAATCTTCAGAAGAAGAAGAAATCAAGTTCAAGAAATTACATTTGCCATGAAGGATATGGAAGCTTAATCTAATCCATAATCTGAACCCAGCAGAATATTGTTCCTGCTGGAGAAGTAGCCAACACATTGCCACGATCACCAAAGAGGTGTTCTGAAGATCAGCATTGAGTTGTAACAGTTCAGGTTCCCTCTTACAGCAGGCCACGTGCAGGAGAGATTACACTTATCCTGACAGTAATATACTAACAAAATGTATTTAGTTCTGCATTACAATTCCCATTTTCTACCTGGTCACCCCATTAGGCTGTACAGACCATACTATTCTGCACATCTTAGAAACCGTAGTCAGCTCTTCTCCATAAGTGATGATAAACCACAGGTTTTATTTTCAGAAAATATGATAAAATTTTCCTTTTTCCCTTTTATTTTTTTTTAATTTTTTTTTTTTACCGTTGACTGTCAAAGTGGCTGTTGTCTGCTGATCTCCACACGCACAGGTGTACTCTCCAGTGTCCTCCACATCAAGCTCCTGGATAATCAACTTTGCAACAGCACCATCTTGACTCATTTTATATTTGCTGCTTGCTTTGAGCACCTGCTGCCCTTTCTTCCACTCCACCACAGCAGGTTTAGTGAGCTCGCAGTGCAGAGCAGCTGTCCCACTTTCTACAGCTTCTAGGTCCTTCAGGTCTTTTTTGAATTTTGGAGGCAGTGCTGAAGAGTAAGAGAGTTACCATAAAGAGAATAAATATTCCTTAAAAAGCAGCTAGGTGGGGTCCTGGGGGAGAGCATGTATGGGACAGAACTAAGCCCCGATCCAGGTCAGTGGAACACAAGGGAAAAACCTCCCCTGGCTTCCCTGGCCACTGAATCAGGACAAGGAAAGTGAGAAGAACCAGCACAGCTGAGGAGGACAAACACCAAGAGGCAACTCTTTTCCCAATTCTAACAGAAGGAGGAAGCACATAAGCAAAATCCAAAGGAAGACAAAGGCCCAAGAAAACAGAAGGGGAATGGGAGCGAACCACAGCAATAGAGACTTGGGCAGCTGTGAGGCTTGAAGGACCTTGGTCCAAGTATTACTTTACCATGCACTGTTAAGGTGGCCGTTGTGGTCTCATCTCCACACACACAGGTATAATCTCCAGTATCATTCAAGTCTAAATCACGAACTACCAGCTCCACAACACAGCCTTCCTGTCTCATGTTGTACTTGTTGCCCGAGGTGAGAATGCGATGGCCCTTCTTCCACTGAACGCAGGCAGATGCCTTGCTAAGCCCACAATGCAAAGTGGCTGTTCCACCTTCTATTGCTTCCTTGCTGGTCAATTCTTCTTGGAAAAATGGAGGCACAGCTGAAGGATGCAGGTAAAAAGTATTACAACCTGAGGATATCTCTAGGGATGGGTGAGAGCAGTCAGTAACAGGGGAAAATTGTGAAGGTTATGGAAGGGTGAGCATCAGCAGGAAAGAGAGGAGAGAGAAATGCAAACATCCTCATGGGAATATATAACCCAATCCTTTTGGATTTATGTTGGCTTCCTACTAGCAAAGCTGCACTGTCCTCAAGAGATTTACACCTGCTCTCTTCCAGTTTCTGTGTATGTAAAACTAATATAATCTCTGAGCTCATTATTTCACACGTGTTGGTGTCTTCCACAAACTTCAAACCTTTGAACTCTCTTTTCCTACTTATAGAGCAGCCCCGCTGATCTCTGAGCATTGGCACAACTCCTTACTCATTATCATTCCTTCTTCCTTGAGATACCCTCAAAAAGATGCAGCCAAGGCTTACAGATTCTTCCTGACCCCAAAGAAAATCTCCAGATGCTGAATCCCATGCCTGTCGTCTTACCTTAGAACATGTTCCCCAGTTAACGTAATTCCAGTACCCACTGCATGTTGTATACTTGAAATAAATTTGGGGCCCTTCACATAGACTGTGCTTTTGCCAAGAAAGGTTGGACAAGATGATCCTTGAGGTCCCTTCCAACCTTGTATTCTATGACTCTACACTATGTCTGTCTATTAACTATGTGGGATAATGAGATCTTCCACCTGTTTAACAAGGTTGGGTGTCTCAGATCTCAGCCTTAGTGTCTCACTCCATAGTGGTGGAGCTAAGTTAATATATCCAGTCTAGAAACCACATTTGTCCTCCTTGATTTGGCACCACTACCCATCTCCAGCAGCATTAAGCTGAAACACCAGTTCTGTTTGCACAGCAACGGGTTCTTGGAGCTAAGTAAGACCAGAAGGAGGTCACAGAAAGAGTTTATTCTTTCCTGCTTAGAAAATCAGTCTCCCAGTGCAATTCTGCTATGGTACTGAGAATGCCAGAAAGGAATGGCAAAGAACAAATGGATTTGTGTTTTAGAGAATAAATGCAGGAGAGGAAAGACAAAAGAATAGTGGGTTTATATGCTAGGAAAGGAATTGCAGGAGGGAAAGATGAAAGGATAGCAGGCTCATGTTTAAGGAAAGAAAAAGACAAAAGGATGGCACAGAAAAATGCAGACAGGTATTTTCCAATATATGCAGCCTGCAAGTCAAAGGCAGGGAAGGCTTTCAAACAAATGGAACTTCAGTTAATAAGGTTGAACAAACAGGTGTAGGAAATGGAACACCTGATAGTAGAGGACAGAGGTTTCCAGTTAGGAAATAGGAGGTCAAGGTAGTTTTTACCCTGTACTGTTAAGACAGCTGTGGTCTGGTGCTCTCCACACACACAGGTGTAGTCTCCTGCATCCTCCTCGGCTATTTCATGGATCACCAGCTCTGCCTTTGTCCCATCCTGCCTCATTTTGTATTTCTCACTTGCTTTCAGAATCCTCTCGTCCTTCCTCCACACCACCGGAGCAGCCTTGGTGAGCTCACAGTGCAAGGACACTTCTCCACCTTCTTCTGTTTCCTTGTTCTTTAGCTCCTCTTTAAAGAGCGGTGGCAGAGCTGAAGGATGCAACAGGAACAAGTAGTCGTCAGAAAACCAGATTTAAAATCCTGATTTCTTTTCCATGCTTGGGATTATTTCTGCTCATGCCTCCCTTTTTCAGCCTTTTATAAACATCCTTAACTATAGCCAAGGTCAGAAACCCTGGGGCAATCCTGCTTCAAGTGTGACATAGCTTCAAACACCATAAGGGATCAGTTCCCTCGGTGTCTGTTGCTTTTCATGGTGAAACAACAATACGGAAAGAACCAGATCTTGGGTCAACAGGACTCACCAATAACACTGCTGGATACAGAGCTATTTTACCTACACAGGTGTGATTTCTTGGAGGCTGGTATTGTGATTTTCTGTTTCACTTTACTAAAAACTTATCAACTCATCTACATGAAATCAGCCAGATTCCAAATAAAACTGCATCTAGTTTTAAATTTAAATTATATGTAGTAAGAATTTTAGATTCTTACTATTCCCCATTCTGGGAATCATAACCCAGTGATAGAACAACCTACAAGAAAAATCCTTTTTAACATTTACCCACAAATGTGCCTTGTGCACAACGATGGTAAGCAGGGAGTTGTTTGTATTCTGCACCCAAATGCCTCGGAAGAAGCCCATGTCTCAGGAAAGACAGAGGAATTTTTGGAGGAAAAGCTGAAGGAGACAGAACTGAGTCTCTGACCACAGAATCATAGAATCATTCTGGTTGGAAGAGATCTTTAAGAACACCAAGTCCAACCGTTGCCCCAGCACTGCCAGGGCACCACTAAACCATGTCCCTCAGCACCACATCTACAGGGCTTTGAAACCCCTCCAGGGATCATGGGGACTCCACCACTGCCCTGGGCAGCCTGGGCCAGGCCTTGACAACCCTTTTTGGGAAGAAATTGTTCCTCAGCTCCAACCTAAACGTCCCTTGGTGCAACTTGAGGCCATTTCCTCTTGTTCTATTGCTTGTTCCTTGGGCGAAGAGACTGACTCTACCTGGCTCCAATCTCCTGTCCTCCTGCTGCTGCTGCCCCAACCCTCACTTCTCCTTTGAGAATTGCTTGGAGAGTGGAGGGCCTGACAGCCCATGCATCCGTGTTTTGGAGGAAGCTGTGGGTGAAGGAAGTGATCCACGGGGATGAGGGAGGGCAAAAGAGCTGGAAATTTTAAATTTCCAAGAAGAGGGGACTTGGACAGAAAGAAACATCTTGTTTTCTCCTTTTAAAGGGGCATGGGGAGCAGACTGATAGTGACCCAAAAAATCTGCCCTGAGCTATCCTTTCTCGTTAAAAAATGATCTATACATAGAATGAAGGAAAAGAAAGGCATAAAACCAAAAACAAGTCACTGAGCCAGGGCAGAAACAGCAGCATTTCAGAGTGATGTCTATTTACAGAGCTATTTATCAATTTTAATAACGTCTCTTTACCATGAACTGTTAGGGTTGCTGTTGTCTTCTGGTCACCACACACACAAGTGTATTCTCCAGCGTCTTTTACTTCTACGCCATGAATGACTAGCTCTGCGCTGGTGTCAACCTGTCTCATTTGATATTTCTCACTTCCTTTCAGAACTTTGGACCCTATTTTCCAGTCCACTGGAGCTGCTTTGCTTAATTCACAATGCAGAGAGACTGAAGATCCTTCCAGGACTTCTTCATTCTTCAGTTCTTCCTTGAAAACCACTGGCAGGGCTGGGAATGGAAAGTCAATAGACAGCGTGTTTAAACAAAGACCTCCACATTTGTGACCAGCATCATGAACTCACAACTGAAGTTCAAATCTGGCCAAGCCAGGGACTTTAGCTATTGAAGTTGAGGTTATCACTATGATGATCTGAAATCCTAAACCCAGCAGTTTGATCTAGGTCTAGCGGGCTGCCCTGACCCTAAACCATGACAAACAGTAAGAAAAGAAATGCTGAGCTGACAGGTCAAAGTACTACAAGCTGGATGAATCAAGATGCAACCTCAAGAATTTATCACAAGGTCACTCTCCATGAGGGCAGGACGAGAGCATTTCCCAGGCACTATTCTCTTAAACTTATAAGATCGCAGTACGGAGAAATTGTCATGTCCTCAGCTCCCTTTTCAGGAACATCAGACTAAAATTAATTTCAGAATAAGAAGTTCTCCTTCCCTGAACACAAATTAACTCCTAGGAACACTTTGTACAGCAACATGATGTTTCAGAGAAACCAAAAATGAACAGTTATCTGCAAGATGAATTTACCATTCACTGTCAGAGAAGCTGTGGTGTGTTGGTCTCCACACACACAGGTGTAATCTCCTGCATCCTGCAGCTCTAGATCACAAATTTCCAGCTCAGCAAGGGCATTATCCTGCCTCATGATGTATTTTTCACTTTCCCTGAGTATTTTGTTTCCTTTCTTCCATGACACAGCTGCAGCCTTGGTCAGCTCACAGCGCAGTGTGGCTGTTTGGCTTTCCATGGCTCGTAGGTCCTTCAGTTCTTCTTTGAAAAGTGCAGGCAGGGCTGAAGGTCACAAAAGGGGCAGAGGACATTAAAAATGACACACAGGTGATGGGAAGGATGAGGTGGTGGAGAAGCAGAGAAAGTTTTAGGGTGGAAAGAGTTTCCTTTCCTCATATTTCGGGGACATTGGACATTGTACAAACCAATAGACAGAAACAGAAAAGCAGCCTGGATGCAACCAGATCTTAGAGACATCTTACAAACTGAAAGGAACAAATTCAAACATAGGTGAACACACAGCCAGCAGTGATGAGCTGGTAGAGAACAAGACAATAATACAGATATAGGTGTAGGGTTTTTTTTTTACCATTCACTATCAAGGCAGCTGTTGTCTCCTGTTTTCCGCACACACAAGTGTATTCTCCAGCATCTTTCAATTCCACGTCATGGATAAGCAGCTTCATGACTGTGCCCTCCTGTCTCATTTTGTATTTGTCGCTGACTTTCAGCAAACTGCTTCCCTTTCTCCACTCTACTTGAGCAACCTTGGTCAGCTCACAGCACAGAGTGGCTACTTGACCTTCTGTTACTTCCTGGTCCTTCAAGCTCTCCTTGATGCTTGCAGGCAATGCTGAGGATGCAATGGACAGAGGGTTAAAATAGAGCAGCAAACACGGCCTCCTGGTGAAGGGCAGGGGTAGGGGAAGGAAAGGTGAGGGCATCACTGAGGAGCTGTCTTCAGACCTGATTTCACATCTACTATAGGCATCAGGTCCTAAAACCTCTTTGGATTAGAACATAGGATGAAGTTTTTTTCCCTTGAATCATAAAGTGCAAATTAACTCTCATAACTGTGACATACGAAGTCAGACTCAGAGGTGCTATGAAGAGATAACAATGAGCATGGTGGAAAAACAAATAATTCAAACCATAAGCTTGATAATGAGGACATGTAGATGAAATGGGTTATTACCATGTACTGCTAAGGAAGCTGTGGACTGCTTATCCCCACACACACAGGTGTAATCACCAGCATCACTCTCATTTAGATCATGGATCACCAGTTCCACAGCGACATCCTTCTGCCTCATTTTGTATTTCTGGCTAGGTTTGAGTACTGTGTGTCCCTTTTTCCACTCCACTGAAGCGGTCTTGCTCAGCTCACAGCGCAGAGTCACTACTTCACCCTCCGTGGCTTCCTCATTTCTTAACTCTTCTTTGAAGAGAGCAGGAAGGGCTGAGAAACAAAGGAGCAAATATTTTCATGATATGCAGTTCTTGGCCACCAAAAAAAATGAACCTTGATGTTTACCAGTATCTACCCATACCTAGTTATTGACATGAGGATCATCTCACAGAAGGAAGGTACTATTTTGAATCATAGCCACAAAAGTGTCTCAAAGAGTGGGTAAATTTGCTGATTGGTTTAGAGATGTATGGAGAATAAACAGCAGGAATGGGAAAACTTCATGTATGGTCAAAGAAAAGAAAAAGCTTTACCTTGTATGTTAAAAGGATGCCTACAGACCTACCCTGAGAGTGAGAATGAAGCTGAAAAGCAGCAGAATCAGAGATACCTCTTGAAAATGCTTATGTAACAACAAAAAAAAATGTGATAAGAAGAATGATGTTTCCATCATGGAAATCTGCTATAGGACTTTCACACCAGGAAGTTCAGGTGTATCCAAACACCACATACCTTTTGGAACAAGTAATAGAATCAACAACTAATAGAATAGTTCAGAGCACAAGACAGGGTGGTAATGGAGTACTATCTACTGCAGGAGCCGTAGGATGGGACAATGTCTGCTTTGTCTTTGCGATAGGGTGAGGACCACTTTTGGATATAGAATAGATACGAAATAACAGGAGAGGATCTCCTCCAGTTCCTGACTCTGACCAGCAAGAAATAAATATCTGGGAATACAGATGTGGAGGATAATTGGGCAAACATCAGTTACGAAGCAAGAGAAGCCCATGGATTTTAGGACAAGTAATGATGGAGAAGAACAAAAGGAAGATCTGTGGGCAACAAGAAAATAAGCTGCAGTAAATCAAGAATTGCTACTTATGATCAAGCTGAAACAAACTTAAAGGGCAAGGTAGTTTAAGAGCATGGATAACTTCTCAAAGAGGCAATATAAAGGGCATAATTACTCAAACTACCTCTCTCTAAGGACTATCAGGAACAGCCTGCCTATATCACAAATTCTTCAGTGTCCTGAAACTCAAGAGACCTGCAAAATACAGGAAGTTTAAATGAGGGCAGAAGAAATATTACAGAATGTAGAGTTGAAAAGAGAAAGGCCAAGTTCCCTGCATGTCTCAAGAAGGTCAAGGGCAATTCCCCATTCCTGGCCTCTGTCACCTCACAGACAAAGAGATGAACATGAAAGAGGGGCTGAAAGGTATCAAATGTGCATGAAAATCCCAGGACATCTGTCCAGCCTGAACTAGAATGAAGCAGAAATAATAAAATGACATTCCATAAGAAGATTAGAAGAAAGGAAAACAGCAAAGGAGATGTTGGTCTATATCTCTGCCAGGAATGTAAGTTGATGGTGTATGACACAGGGAAAGCTGAAGTGATTAATTCCATTTTCTTCTTTAACATTAAAGGTGAATGATAGTTAAGAAAATAATAGGAAATCCCTAGGGGGGGGGAAAAAAAAAAAAAAGGATTAGATAATATTTACATAAACTGAATATTCTCAAAACACCTTGGTGTAATTAAATAATTTCTCCTGGAATGCTGAAGGTACAGTCTCAGCCCATATCAGTAGTTACACTGGAGAAATCAAAGAGAATGGGTGATGTTTCACAAGTACAGAAAAAAATGGAAACTCAGAGACAGAAAAAGTCTCAGAGGTCAAAATACACACATTGAGTTCTTACCATGCAAACCAAGAGTTTAAGCTCCCAGGACAGTGAGACACTGGAACAGAGCCTAAAGAAGCTGTGAATGCCTCCACCCAGCAAGTGTTCAAGGCCAGGATGGATGGGACTTTGAGCAACCTTCTGGTGGGAGGTGTCCCTGCCCATAACAGGGGGGACTGGAACTAGATGACCTTTAAGATCCAACCCAAACCAGTCTAGGATTCTATGTCAGTCAAGAAAGATCCAGACAAAAATTGAATTGAGTCAAATTTTGTTTGTATTATTAA
>JAAGNO010005051.1:0-15801 GCA_033439905.1 Ceryle rudis
CAAAAAAAACAAAACACAAAACAGAGCATAAGAGAGGGGGGGGAGGAGCGAGGGATGGGGGGGGGGCGGGGGGACGGGAGGGAAAGGAGGAAAGGAAAAGGCGGCAAAGGAAGTCAGCCTGTAAATATCTTCTGAGCAGCCTGAGCAAGATGAACCAATATTGTTTTATCTACTGATGCCTGAGCATCAGAAGATGGTGGTGTTGCAGGAGAGCTGCTGCTACCTCTGTTTGCAATTGTTTATGGTATATAGTGGTGTTATTAATTCATTGTTGCATTCATGAGGGTTTTAACAGCACAGCAGTGCCAGTGTAGGATGCTATAAAAGATCTCCAGGGCCCTGTGAAAGAACAGGGGTAGGCAGCAGTGTTAGTGTTGTTAGGGAGGATAAAACAATTGTTCTTCCTTGGGTGTCCCAAGAGGACTCCAGCAGGGACACAGCCAGCCAGTAACAAATTTTAAAAAGGCTTCTGTAAACACTAAGTATATTCATAAGTCCACACACACTAACGCAGTTTGGAAGTCTCGTATGATCAATGCAATGTATGTGCAGATGGTGACAATAAACGTACAGGAGAGATGTGGAAAAAGATTAAATAAATGCTATCAATGTGATTCCAGTGGTGATAATGGGAGATGAGACAAAAAAAATTATTACAAAGAAACAGTGACATGAAGTCATTTGGGGAGGGGAGTTGCTGCAATGGAAACAGTGCTAATTTAGAGAAGTAATTTTCAAATAGGTTTCACACTATCCAAAAAGCAACCTGGAAGCCATTAGCAACACACCCTGCGGTTTTGCTCAAGTAAGGGGATTAATGGTGCTAGCTCCATAAAGGCAACAGAGGTAATGAATCTCCAGTCCTTAAACAGTAATGATCTCCATGATAGATATTTCAGGGAACTGCATTGTCAACCCTCCTATAACCATCTTTTGCTTCATTTCTAAAATTGCCTTGGAGAAAAAAATTGAGGTCTCCTTTGCAATTCCATACGTAGCTTTTCCTTGTCTGTGGCCAAATGAGGAAATGTTTTATGGATAGTTATGATGGATCCAAGATCTCTTGTCATGGGAATGAGGTAATGATGCTTTGCAGTCCTGCATGAAGCAATGTTTTGGAGCACAGACCAATCCTTTCCTGACAGGGAATAGGCACAAATGCCCTGACTCTATTGTGGAATATTTAATAGATTCCAGGGTGCCCCCTTCTTACAATATTGCAGAAGGCGTTATACTGACCTGTTTTTAGCTCGTCCATGGCTCACAAGGAACTGGGTGATCCACGCGGTGAGTGTGGAGATGTCTGTAGGAGGTTCTGTCGCTCCAAAGCTGCCCACAGTAAAGAGCAGGTACAGCTCTGGGCTGGACATCCCTCCCCATGGGTTGAAATGAGCCTTCTGGACTGTCCATCTTGCGCTTTCACTAGCACTAAATTCACTTAAAAGAGAACTTCAATAAATACACCATGTGTGAGTGCCACTCTGGATAAACAGAGCCTCTGATTTCATCTGGTTTGAATTACGTTTGCTTATGATTACCTGAACAGACCGTGTTTATGCTGGCTTTGTCCGTCTCTTATTGGCAGGCATCTCTGAATATACGAATTTCCTTTCCAGTTTACCCTGGGTTCAAATTTTACAAATAAACTTTTCAGAGAGCTGGTTACTTACTGTTCTTGTTCCTGCTATTGAAGTGTGTTGCTCTTCCTTTTTAATGTACTTCTACCTCCCTTTGATATCTACTTTCTGCAGTTTTTAAACCAACCTTTTAAACCTAAACTGACTTAGGTGGTTGGAAACAGGCTTATGGGAGCAAACCGGAGTCAGTGAATAGTTTGATCTGCAGTGAACCTTCCTGTCACATTTTTGGGTGATTTAGAGGAAAATGTTTTGGTTGGAAAAGACTGTGTTGTTTGTAGCTGTAATAGCCTAAGGACCTCGATAAGACATTTATTAGACAAACTGATACAGCTGAAGAGCAGAGACAGAAGTGTCAGATTGGAGAGCTAAGTATAATTCAAGAAATCATCAGAGTTTTGTTAGAGAGATGAGTAATACAATCTCTGTGGGAAATGCAGTTGGCAGAGTAGAGACTTAGCAGAGGAAGAGAAAGGTGAAGAGGTAATTATCTCCTAGGAGAATGGCACAGAGACACGCGTTCAGCTTAAGCAGGCTGGGAAGGGGGAGAAAATATCACACATCTTAAACCCAGTATGACTACTGGTATTTTGGATGTTCTAGAAGATATGAAGAACTGCTGTGTCTAAGGACAATATGATGAAAAACCAAACAAACAACCACCCCCCCTTTAAATCTATGCCAAAGAAGAAAAGTGCTATACAGGGTTTTTACCTAAAGAGAATGCTCTTCTACTGAAAGAGATTGCCTTTTTAAAGAACCACCTAAAAACTGTGACAAGAGTGGTTTGGATTGATGAAGAAAACCTCCTGTAGCGGTCATTTATCGTGTTATTCTCTCTGCAAATTCATTCAACAATTGCAAGACAGTAGAAAGAGGTCTTGTCTTGGTTTTAAAAAGCCATTCTTCTTCATCCCAAAATTAAATTGGTTAGGAAAAGGCCAGAAAATTATCTTATACACCCCCAGACTGTCCTCAGCTCAGTGGTGCTGCTTAATGATGTTTTAAGCGTTTCAAGCTCTATTATCCTATGTGGAAGAACAGCTCTGTGCCTCAAATCTCAGTTTAGGACATGAGGACTGGATTTAAGTCTTTCTCTTTCCAGGCTTCCTGTCTGGCTTTCGGATGGGATTCGTTCTCTTATTTCAGCTGTCAGATCTAAGCTCTGAAGTGGGTGGGATGAATCTCTCTCTGGAGAGACTGATCACTGACTGTTGAAAACAGGAGGAGCATGAAGGGAAAAAAAAAAATTCAGCTTGGTTTTTGGAGCTTTTATTTGGCTAGATAGATGAGAGTAGTCTCAGCCTTCATCCATTGTCTAAATGTATTTGTTTTTCTTAATTCCTTTTTGTTCCTTAGAAAGGAATGAACAGCTTCCTTATGGTAAAGAAATAAATGCATTGAAGCTTTCAGTGTAGCAGCTATCCTAAGCTGTGCACCATATGTAACTGAGGAAGATGGGGTCTTGTTTGTGATGTGTTTCAGAGTGATTTCTCTTTTCAATGCAATGTCTTAAATCCCTTTTGCTGCTGTTGCTGCTAGTCACAAAAGCATGAAATCTTACACTGAAAATGATGCAGAAATCACCCCCCTTTTCCCCTTCTGTCTTAATTGTTATGTTCACACTTTAGATGAAGTGTCTGAATGGAGGGTTTAATTTAGATTTAATAGGATAATTATTGCATGACAAATTAATGCCAAACAATTATTAAGTACATCTCTACTGAGGCTTCTAGAGTTTGTAATAGGATAGCTATCAGCTACCTGGTGGTTCAACTTCAAGAAGTCTGCTCCTAATAATCACAGCATTTTGTTTAACAGACAATTTAAATACTGATTTGCATACAGTATTGTCAGAAAATTACTCTATTCTTCTGACACCTAAATGCCGGTAGTTCCAGATTTTTAGTGGGGAGTTCTGATTTGGCCCTAAGGGTGGAGATGCAAGTATTGCTGGTGTTATCACTGCTGCCAGCACTCCATCTTTGGAAGCAAGGATTAATACCCCAGGCCTTCACTTGTTCATGCCAAATCATCTGCAGTCAACAGCATTACCCCAGGGTAAAACCGATTGCACAGACTGAGGAATCAGGTCCTGATTTGCTAATTATGGTCTTATTTGACTAGACATGCAATTAATTTGGGATGCTGCAAGGTATTTTTTAAAGCAAAATACTTTGAGCTATGAGAAATTAATTTAATTCTCATGGTCAATTTCTGTCTGTGCTTGTATTTAAACTGCTCCCTTCAATCTTCCTAACAGAGGCAAAACTGGATGGGATGTCTGTGGGTGTCCTGGGTGTTGGAGTCCCAGTGCCTGCTCTGGCAGGTTGTGTCTCCTACAATTACTATAAACAAATAGTAGTAGTGTCCTCTCCCTTCTGCTAAGACAGACTTGTTCTTCTTGTGGGTGCATCCCACCTTCTTTCTGTCTGGAAGAAATCCCTTTTCACATGGAGTGAACCAAATGAGTCATCCTGGGAAGGTCATGGCTATTTTGATGTACCTAATACGAGTGTTTCTAGCAGATCAAACAAAGGGTTTTGATGGTAAGATGTTCTAGAACCACTGCCAGAGGAGATAAGGCTGGTGAAGATGGCAGAAATGTCAGGTATTTTCTTCTGGTCTCATGCTAAAAACTCATTTCAGGCTTGATATAAACTGTGCCACAACTTCTTGACCTTCAAAACATGCTGCAAAGCTCTTGCTTTGGCAGTTTAGGAATTTGGTGTGTGTTTGGGTTGGTTTTTTTGGTGTTGTTTTTTGTTTGGTTGGGTTTTTTTTGTTTGTTTGTTTGATTGGTTGGGGTTTTTTTGTTTTGTTGTTGTTTTTCCAAAAGGGTTGGGACAGGGTGAATGGCAGGAGGATAGTTGTGTTTGAGGGTGTGATGCTAAATTTGTGGATGGAAAGCTTAGCTGGTTATCATCAGTCTGGATAGTGAAGCTGGCTGCCAGTCTGTCATTACATTTTGATTAGTGTTTTTAAAGATGCCTCCAAAAAAAGAAGTGCCCAGAGCTGCTATTTATTTACAATTGGCTTACATTTATAAAGGAATAAATAACATGCCTTCCCATGAGCTGAGAAAGGAAGCTTATTGCAAGGCACACAGAGTGAATATAAGTGCAAGACAGTGGACCGAAATTAACTCTCTCCCCAAAAAGTAATCTGAATACGTTGCTCTGTATGTCTTTGTTTGCATGTGTATGTGTGTAAGAGATTTACAAGGAACTGAATAAAAAGGTTGCCATGAGGAGTTGCCCCTTTTTAGGAACAGTATCAGGAATAGTGTGGCCAGTAGGACCAGGGGAGTGATTGTCCCTCTGTACTTGGCACTGGTGAGGCTGCACCTTGAGTACTGTGTTCAGTTCTGGGCCCCTCACCCCAAGAAGGACACTGAGGTGCTGAAGCGTATCCAAAGAAGGGCAACAAAGCTGGTGGAGGGCCTGGAGCATGTCGTATGGGAACGGCTGAGAGAGTTGGGGTTGTTTAGCTTGGAGAAAAGGAGGCTCAGGGGAGACCTTATTGCTCTCTACAACTACTTGAAAGGACGTTGTAGAGAGGTGGGGGTCGGGTCTGTTTTCCCAAGTAACAAGTGATAGGCCAAGAGGAAATGGCCTTAAGTTGTACCCAGGGAAGTTTAGATGAGATATGAGGAAGAATTTCTTTACCGAACGGGTTATCGGGCACTGGAACGGCTTGCCCAGGGCAGTGGTGGAGTCCCCATCCCTGCAGGTATTTAAGAGTCGCGTAGACGTAGTGCTGAGGGATGTGGTTTAGTCAAGGTCTTCTCAGCATTAGGTTAATGATTAGACTAGATGATCTTAAAGGTCTTTGCCAATCTAGGAAATTCTGTGATTCTGTGTGATTCTTTGCCTACCTGCTGCCACTGGCTGTTACTAAAGCTTCTTTTAAAAATGGCAAGACAGCATCTTTCCCTGTCACACAGTGCAGCTTATCCCATCTTGGAAGACAGACAGCCTCTGATATGTCACTTGATGCTGATGAGATATTTGGAATAAATGCCCTGATAGAAGCTTGAACTCTTGCTTTCGGGGTGGAGGCAGTGTTTGCCTTCCCCGGGGATGCTTGGTGTACCCACAGGACATGAACTAGGTTTGAACTTGACTCTTTGCAGATTAATCTGTCCTTATATAAAGATTCTTTTTCAGAACCCATTTATAAGAGAAAAAAGTGCCTCCCCTCCTCCTTCCTCCCCACCCCTCTCCCAGGCTTCAAATCTTACTGCCGTGCCATCTAGTTTAATTTAACCCACAGCAATTAATGTCCTTGACTGGCAGTGTTTAAACAGCAAACAATTTCATCCTGTAAATGGTAGTTTGCTGCCTGGAATACGAACAGATCTTTAACAATTACATCAGACTATATTTCCCCATGGCAGTTGTAAATAAAGCACTTGCTATATTTTGATGCTACGTGTAGCAAAATCTACCTGCAATATAAACATTATTCATGCTATCATTTAAGGAATTGCCAAAATTGGGTTCTCCGGTGTCTGATGTTTGGCTTTATGCTCCTAAATCCGTGTTTGCTTCCTCGGCACAGTATACTGCAATAATGGAGTTCAGCTCCTCACCCCTCATTGCCAAGAAGGTTTGGGTCATGTCAAGGGAAAACTGAGCTGCTGGCAGGAACCTGCGTGCAAAAAGTGATGCAGACTCCCCCTACTTTGAGCATCCCCATCACATGGAAACTGTACACAGGCTACTATTTGGCTTTCTAGTTTGTCCCCTGTTCTGAGAGGATGAGGAGGAGAAAGGTCAGTGTTGGATTTCAGTCTTTGATTTCTCAGCAGAGGTCCCCAGATCAGGGGCTAAGAGAATTGCTGCTCCTTAGAGTTTTTGGTTTGGGTACTTATCCGATGCTGTGCTGTTCTCACTAGCATCGCTTGAATCACAGCGGTGATCATGTTGTAACAACCTTCAGATGTAATCAACCACAGCATGATTTGAACTAGCATTTCCATTCATTCATTGTACCTGTAGCTCCCAAGCCTTTTCCCTCCAGGAACTTCAAGGAATGAATCTTTAAAAGCTTATAGCACCTTGCTTTCAATTGTCAGTCTTCCAGCTAAAGTAAAAATAGGGAAAAGGCTCATTTAGAAGAATGAGGCTTCAGCTGTCTGAAGGGAGTGAGAGACCCTTATAGAAGGTGCTGTTCTGGGGAAAACTGACAGAACCACCAGTAGTGTTTCCAAATGTCTCTCAAAGAACAGGATCTGAGTCCAGAGATGGAAAATGCAGTTAAGGAATATTAATTATCAGCCCCAAGCAAATGAACCTATTTAGTATGGGGCTGTGCTTTCCTCTGAGAAAGCACTTGAGAAATGCTGATGCCTTCAGAAGCTTAACTTCAGGTAAAAGTCAAGGCTGAAGCTATCAGAGAGAGGTTGTCTGAAGTTCACAGGTAAGGGATTTTAGGACATGGAGTCTCCATTATCCAGATTAACAGTTAACATTTTCTGACATCAGATTAAAAAATATAGACTCATTTATTATTTACAATCTTGCTCGTCTGATATTTCACCTGCTGCCACATCTGATAAGCACAGCATAGCCTCCCAGGGGGCTTTTATCATAGAAGCAGACGATTCTTATATTGCTGTAAATGGATAGGAAGGCAGATGAATAATCTTTCATAGTCTGTCTTTCAGGATGGTGAAATTACAGCTGAAATCTCATGGTAGTCTCCTCAACAGAAAAACATGCATTTCCTATTGTTTGATACCCCCTTTTACTACTGCTTGAAACAAAGTAGACATAAAAGGAAAATGTTTTAATACTCCATAAAATCTTTAGCATATTTTAAAACTAACCGATCGTCGGAAAGCAAAGTTACTTGTTTTCAAGAGATGCACAGATGAAGTAAAGCGATCTTGAAATCATACCATGTGTATGTAGCGTGTTCAGATTACAAAGCCATGCTGCCAAATAAAAAAAAAAAAAAATACCAATGTCTTATCAATAGACAGTTGCTTTGTAAGTATTTAGGATACCCTTTCAGTGACGCGTATGGCCAAACATATTTTTACACTCCTTTCGCTCCCAGTGTGTGCCTGTCTTCAAAAAAAGCTACACTCACCCACTCCTACCATAAAAATTGACTGGGAAGCAATTTCCCTTAGGACACTGAGTAAGTGTCAGTAAGTTATAGGGTCTTGTGTACTGCCGTTTATTTCTTGACAAATTGTCTTGCTAAAATTGCTGTGCTTTTTTTTTGTTTTAATCTATGTGGGCCAAACATATTGTGTTGCATTCCTAGAAATAATTTAAAAATTGTAAATTTCAAGCATCCAGATTTCTGCTGGTAGAGTTATACAGCATTATTTGAGCAATCCAGGGAGTTTCTGTGCTGGTGACAATTTCCTAATTCAAATGTTAGAGGGGCCAAGCCTGGCTAATGCTTTACTTGACTGAGTACTCGCAAGGAGGGAGTGATTGGTGTTAAGACTCTCTAACACACGTTGCTATGAAAAGCAGATAAAAAAGCACGCATGGGAGTAGAGATGGGGCTTTGGCAAGTGCTTAGTCTTATTTTTATATTGTTATAAATAATTAACACTGCAGAAGAGTGACAACATTGCAAAAAAGAGTCAATAGAATTTTCTTTTCCAAAAGGTCAGGTGGATTAAAAAGTAAAAAGGGAGAAAAACAGCATTAAGGCAACACTTCTGGGTTCTCACAAATAGGTTGATGAGGAAGGGGCTGTTTTGACATAGTATTTCCAGCAGCTTTTCCTAAACTGGGCTATATGCTTGAATTCGAGGGAATTCCATAGACCTGCACATTTAACACGAAGCATCTTGTGTTAGGGTTTTCCTGGGTGAGGACATGGTTTGGGCCATGTGCATTTCCTTGCGTAGGGCTGGAGGGGCTGAGCACAAGGTTGTGGTGCTCTGGCTGTGCTGTGGTTCTTGCCATGCCTGTTTCTCATTTTTTCAGGGCACAGCCTGGCTCTGTAGAAATGCAGCGTACCTCCCCAGCCATGCCACACCAGGAAGCCACTGTTTTGCCAGTCCTAAAAGCTGCTGAACTTTGAAACCTGGCAGCACGTAGTTGGTTGCAGTGCCAGAAGCTCAACAGTTTAATGCCTCTCCACATCATTGAACACCATCATTCCTGTCCTAATTATGACCTGGTCATTGTACGGAGAAAGAAAGCACAGTCAGACACAGTCCAGCTGTAATCCCTTAATTGCTGCTCAAATGAGCTGTCCTTGCACTGTCTAGTGTTGCCAGATTACAATAGGCAGGCAGAAGCTGGGGAAAATTATCAATCTGTACGTGCCCTACAGAAAAATACTCCATGTTTAAATCCCCCCATGGAATAACTCAGCTCACTCAAAATGGATCAGACCCATAATTTTTGGAAAGTGGATAGGCCAATCTTTTGATGTGCTGCTCTCTTGCTATAATCCACAGGTTTATAAACTCCAGTGATATGCATGGGATGGGACAAGGCAGGGTGGCTGATGCTCTTCTTGTCTTGGAGTATGCTAGCACAGGGAAGATGCCAGTGTAGTACCGGAGTTTTCAGGGAAAGCCTGACAGCATGTTAGCACATCAGCACCTGAGACCTGGGTGTAATCACTGAAGGACAACTTAAATGGTGACCTCCATAGCAGTGCTGTTGTGACAGGCTTTCACAGCCTTCTCAGAGTGAGCAAAAGTAAAGCCTTTCTAAGAAAAGTGGAGCAAAGCATGATTTTTATACCCAAGAACATCACATCTTACATTTTCTTTGCGAGTGTGAACATTTCTACCCTCCAGAAGTATTTTCTCTCTCCAAAACTCCCTCAGCTCCCATGATAGTTGGCAAAATGGGTTAAGTATCCTAAATTTCTCTGACAGTTAAAATAGAAGAACCTGAATAATTTATGCAGCTCCACCCCAAGTTAAGAGGCAAATATCAGCTAGTGTGCAGCAGCCACTGAGTTCCTTGAAATACTACCTCAGCTTTGGGTGTTAGGTTTATTTTTGTTAAGAAATATGGGAAGAGGAGAAGAGGCATATGAGCAAGCATATCTGAAATATCTTCTAATCGAAGGTGACATGAGCTGAAATAATCATGAATTCCAGCACCTGTGTTAGATGCATTAGTCCTGTCTATGCCTAGGGTGTTCTGCACACACACCAAACTCCTGCAAAAGCACTTCAGTCGATGCTTCTCTACCAAAAGAATTAAAACCTCCCTTGTACCTTGCAAATTACTCCCCAGTGTGATCTTAAATATTAATCTGCTTCAGGTTATTAATCATCTGGAAGGCAAGAAATCTATTTAGGCCATGTAGTAGAACAGGGACTCTCTTTTGTCATCTGTGACAGAGGTGGGATAACATGGCTTGGAGTGGTGGCGGGGGGCCTAAGGCGATCATCTCGCACCGTGTCTCCTTTGCACCTTGCTGCCTGCGGCAAGAGTGCTTTTGAAGGTGCTGTGCATGTTGCCTGGAGTGGAATAGCTAGGGGCCAGAGTCAGCAGGTAAGGGCATATTTCAGATTTTGCTTCTAGGGTAAAGGGAAGAATCCCCAGCAGGCCCACAGCGAGGAGAGCCTCGGAGACCCTTGTGTGAGCCTACATTCCCTTTCCTACTGCTGCAGCACTTTGCAACCCATGGTCATGTCAGACATGGGATATGCTCACATCATATTCCACATACAGCACCCCTGGAAATCTTAAAGATTAAAAATGTAGCAAACCATAAATATTTGAAATCCCCTGGAGCTGGCATATGTACTGTCTTTAAGCAGACCTTTTTGATCTGGTATCTGTTTTTTCTGTAGCAGCAACACACTTCTCGCAAGGTTCTCTTCCCGCTCCCACCCCCCAATTTCCCTTCTCTGGCAACAGAAATGTTCACATTGCTCTGGCACAGCAGCAACAGCCTCTCCTGATCCCCTCACCTCCTCTTTCTGGTTTTCTTCTTTGTCTGGATTTTGCTCAAGTGTGTGGTGATCTGATGGCATGAATGACTGCTAAGTAGTGGGGTCACCCCCTGCATCTGTCCAGGAACAAGTCTAAAATGGGGAGATTTCTTTTTAAGCGCTTGGGAGATGTAGGACAGTATGTGTTATCTGCAGTGCAATATAAGGACCAGGAAGCCCTGAGCTGGAGACTGCAGCTCCTGGGCCACTGGGCTAGTCTGGTCCTAGGTCCTGATGAAGGATGTGGGAATCTCTTCCTTCAAACAGCATTTAATCCAGGGTGTTCTGGTGGGTTTGTGGTAGGAGATGCAGTACTTAAATCTGCCATTCATCAGGTTAATGGAGACCAGCAGTACCCGTTGCAGAGCTACTCAAAGCACTGTTTGAGCTTAAGTTGTTCTTGAACAGCCTGGGAAGACTGGCAAATGTTTCACGGCAGGGTGGACAGACATTTAGTTGAATTTTCTCTGACTAACACTGGCAATGTGATCAGACATTCTCCCATGTTCTGTGCATCTGTTCTAATAAGCACTCTCCTGTCAGTTGCAGAGAAGAGCCAGGAACAGCACCAAAAGAAATTCCCACTTGCATCCAGATGAGTGTTGCCGGGGGGAAGGAAGAACACATTCCTTTCCTTGACTTATAACGAGAGGGAAGAAACGAATCAGAATTTTGTCGTGAAGTAATATAATATTTACCAGCCCAGGATTCCTTCAGTCATTCAGTGTGACAACATCTGACGTTACCCCAGGGTGCCCCAGCGTTGTTCCCCTGTGGTGGTTCTCCCTCGGGAACTGAACTATGCACACTTTGCTCTGCAAGGTGTCTCTTTGGAGATGGAGATTGGCAGCTGTATAATCCTCATTAGCAGCCTCGTTAGCCTCTGATATGGATCACCCTGTAGGGGGAGACAGTGGCTTTCCCTGGTAGAACTTCTTATGTGATCAAAGATGGGGAGTGTCTCTCCCTCTTTTCTTTACAGTTAAGCTGAAATGCAATTATGTTCTTCCTCAGGCCAGGGAATAGATAGATAATAGCAAGCGCTGACTTTCCCCTGGTGAACTTCCTTCCTGAGTAGTTTTTCAGGAGGATTTCCCCACCCACCTTTGCTTCTATGATGCTGCAGACGGACATCTTCATGGCATAACTCAGGGTACCTCATAGTTTGGTGTTTCCTCAGTCTATTGCTATTTTTAACCTGGTTTCCCAAGAAGCAAAGAATTCATAATCATATGCTCCCTCACCTTTGGTCTGTCGGTCCCTCAGTCTTCCTTTGATGGTCTCTGGATTAAGTGACCAATTTCAACCATTCTGGACAGAATAAGTTATGCTCCTTTGAGCAGAATATGCAAAGGAGTAAGATTTATGTTTCTGCTAAATGAGGATTGATTTGTTACCTGTCCTGCATCAATCTAGATGTCTGGTCAGCACATGCACAGGACTGACACAGACACAACATGGGCTTTTTCTTGCCTTATACAAGTGACATGGAAAAGAAATGGGCGGGAAGGCTTCATGACTGAGATAGGATTATGTGTGAGGGGCAATCATGAGAGAGAACTGGGCTCTGTAAGGCCAGCAGACATACAGGACACTGATCCACTGGAAAAGTTTTATTTGTTTCCAAGCTCAACTTCACTGCTGATTGTAGTAGAAAGGATCTCTGCTGTTAAAAGATGTCCTAAGTACATCATTCAATGTCACGCAGGGTGTGAAAGACATCAGAGGTACTCTCTGTTTAGGTCTCCCTTAGAAGAACCTAGCTAGAAGAAAGACCTCCACTTCTCAACACCAGCTCAGGTCCCTCAGAGGCTGATCTAAACTGCCTCTTCTGTAATTCCCAAACTTTCCTTGCGGACGCCTGTTGAGAAGATCTTCAAATGCCTCCTGTTTAGACAGGTACAACCCTGCACTTCACTTTCATGGCTGGCAGAGACAGCTCTCATCTGCAGACCACCAAATTGTGTTGGCCTACTCACCAGTGAGAAATATATTCCCCTTCTTGTTTCTCCTTAGAAAGCTAGAGGTGTACCTTCAACTTTATCTTCTGTTCAACTTGCACTTTTTTTAACCTTCTAATAGCTTTGTAATCAAGATTCAATTTTGGCTCAGGCTTATTTGAAGTTGCAAACCTCTTTGAGTGTATTGAGAAGTTGTGGTACTTCAAGAGGACAAGTGTTGCTGTTTCTTTGGCCTTTGAAGTACTTCTAATAGAAGAGCTATCTGACTCCATTTCACACAGGGAGTTAATTGAAAACCTGGCTGTCTTCTATTGGCTGTTATGACATGCTGAATAGCATGTCATTCGGCCAGAGCATCCTGAGCCCTCCCCTGCTGCTTCTTACCCCCGTCAGCTTGCATTTCCAAGATAGCAATTGGAGGCAAGACAAAAATTTCATGTCTCTGGGCAACAAATGCAATATTCATTTTGTATAGATTTATTATGTGTCTGGAAAATGTATCGCTCCTCCGTTCACTGTGTAACAAAGCTGGCCAGTATTGATGGTGCCTTGCTGTATTACGCACTGGTGATAGTCACTGGGAGCAGTATTGCCAGATGTACTGGCAGAAAACCAACCGCTCTCTGTAAATGGCCAAATGCTCCGAGTTGCACGCTGCACTGCAGTGTGTTGATGTTGTTGAGTAACCGCAAGATGTTCCGCTGTAGCAGCATCGGCAGCCGTTGTGTCCCAGGTGACCAGGAGCTGCTTAACTCAGGGCATTGACATTCTATATTGTGGTTCATAACAATGAACTTTATTGATCCTGTCTACACTGAGGACCTGATCTGGTGAAGCATCTGAGCACGTACATTGCTCTGAGGCAGTGAGTGTGTACATACTTCTTGCTTTGCACCAGTTTGAAATGAAAAGTACATTCCTAGTACAAATCTCAGGGTTTTTTTGCGTAGAAGGGGAATTGCATTCCACTCAGAGTGCCAGTTGCAGCAACGTCGTGTCAGTGTAATACATCATCAGTGTATCCCGAGGGAAGGGACTTGAGCCGGGCAGACTGACTCTGCCCTGAAACCACTGAGGAGTGCCTGCGCAATCTTCTGCAACGTTTCAGTCAAAGGGAGGTGGGAGTGGGGAAGAAGCCAGCTTCAGCTATGGGGTCATCATTCCTGATCTGCAAGGACAAGCTGATTGTGCTGGAGGCAACTCAGTTGACTGTCCTGATTTAACTAGATTTTTATTTGTAGCAAACAAATGTGATTTTTGCCAGGCTCTGGGCATGATACAGTTGAAAATGGGATTGGCAGTGCCCTGAACCTGTTCCTCACCTCCATATGCAGCAATGTGGGTAATCAGAACCCTCCATTAATTTAGTCTTATTTACAGCCCTTTGGGGGATAGCTGTAGATCATTTTGGAGCACATGACAAGCCAGGAACATTTCCTGCAAGTGTGAGAAAATAGTCAATTCACATCTGCATGGGATATTTATAAGGCTGTACGTAGCTTTTGAATGTTACTTCAGTGGACATTTTAATTAGACTAAATCTGTCTGGGAACCTTGTGTTGAGACACTCCTGTCACTGCAGGTTAGGGTCTCTGCCATTAGTCACAGCTAGGAAAGGAAGAAATGCACTTTTAAGAAAACCTGTTCATTTTAGGAAAAGAATATTTGACAACACCTAAGGGGTGAAGGGGTGGGCAGACCCATCTAAACCTTCCCAAGGGTCTAGTGGCACAGCCCAACCTAAGGCATTACTGGGCAAGTAGCTTTGTGCTGAGATGAATCAAAGAAGGGAATGTGCTTTGGTGATATCTATCTGAAGCGTCACAGGACACAGCAACATCCATAACATTGACAAGTGCATTTTGTTCTGCTTTTATGCCAGGATGCATTTTGAATTGTTAGTTGTGTTTTATGGGGATCTGTGTGTTGTGTTGTGACCGCTCCACATGTAGGCTTTCGAGCTCTAATTTGAAGCTGTTGCTTTCCCTGGCTCCTGTTCCACTCCTTGTCGCACCTGCTTTGATGTATTAAGCTATCACTTGTTGTGTGCGTGCTTTTTAATCCTTTTAATTCCTTTGATTGCTGGATGTTGAAAGACAAAAGGAATAAATAACAGGAACAAAGACTGAAATGTGTGCTTGGAGCAAGTTTTCCTCCTCCTGAAGTCGAGATTGTTTTGCTTTTACTCACATAATTATTCCAGTTCACTTAATCATCTTTTTTGAATGGGAGGTGCACAAAAGGTGATATTGTCTAAGGTGAGGTTCAGCAGTTGGGGTGCTCAGGGAACTGGCTAGACTCTTGCCTGCTTTTAAGCTGCTTAATTTACTTGGTAATTAAAAATATTTCAAAGCACTCCCCCCTCAAATCAAATCAGGTGTTTTGCCTTTATATTCAGGGGAAAGCTGTTTTTCCTTTGGTGAAGGAAACCAGTCTGGGCAGCTGTTGCTTTGAATACTAAAGACAGTGTCTCATCCAAATGTCAGACACATTCAAGAGCCAAATTATTTTAATCAGTCACCTCTGCTTCCTCTTCCCTCTCAATCACAGCCCCAGCAGGTTCCTGTGAGCCCTTGCTGCCTTACCTTCCCTGAATCTCTTTTTCTCTTTGCTCTTTCTCTTTCTCCATTCTTCATTACCTTCCTCATCAGGTCACCTCTCTCAGACCCTTGTCACTGATCTGTTCATATCTTTTTCCAAGTCAGGCATACTGATCCCTATGGGGTATCATAGAGCTGAAGCCTATGAGATGCCTGAAAAAAGACCATGAAGATATTTGGGATGTTCATGCTGAGTTCATTAGGTTCATTGTTCTCCTGATCTGTTGCACAAGGCTGTCAGTGATTTCCCTGGGCCTTTTTTGGTAACTGCCCAGTCAGGAAATCAAAACAGACTCTTGTCTCCTATCCCTCATAGCTCTCTAGACTGACGGTACTGAGGGACTCCAGCTGGGAAGTGACCATGTTCTGCCACTTGCACTCACAAACATTTACAGAGACCTTCTGACTAGCCCAGGCTGGAGTAACATGGTGTAATTGAAGTAAATGTGTGATGTGTCATACAGACTTGAGGGGTCTATGACCTGAATAGGCCCAAAACTCAGAAGATGAGTGAAGAGTAGTGTTTTCATTCGAGGAGTCCTGTTGATGAGTGAGATTTTTTTACTGTTTGCTGTTAAGAATCTGAAGTCAGATAATAACACATTGATAATGAAGCACTCATAGCCCACATGTGGCCTGGGCTGGTTTTGCCCCTTTTCCCATTC
>JAAGNO010005051.1:15901-95205 GCA_033439905.1 Ceryle rudis
TTCTTACCGCGTGTCTTAATCTCTCTGTTGCTTTACTTAGTGCCCACCTATAAAAAGGATCACAGTACGGCACAGCAGTAAGATAGAGGAGGAAATCAATTTTTTATCCTGTGCTTTGAGGTAGAAAATGTCAAACTGTTGCTTGAAGAGGAACGATTATGATCCAAGACCCCAGGGAGCTCAGGGGTAGCATGGTCTAGGAGATGTTTCCAGCTTCTCCAAGGTGCAGCAATGACTTTGCACGTGACTTTCCTGCATCACTGTTGGCAATGAATACTGGGCTTAGGAGCACATTTAAGACACTGGCACAGCAGGATATTTCCCTCTTGTGAAACAGTGTCTCTGAGCTGTGCTGGGATCAGACTTCCAGTTGGGCCGTGAGTCAGCACCTCCTGCCTCAGGGCATTAGTGAACAGCTGAAATATCAACTCCAAACATCACCATGGCAAACACTAGGCTGGCTCCTGCACACGTACCAAACTGAATCTCTCCATATTCTCCTTTCATAAAAATACCAAGATGATGTCAGAGGAATGTGTAGATGTACAACAGAAAGATCTGTGATTCTATTCAGCCATTGAAACTAGCTTGTAACAAGATGCACTACAACAGATGCAGCCTAGCTTGTGGAGCACTGACTGGTGTAGAGCTGGCAGAAAAAAAAAGGGCCTTGTATCTCAGCCCATCAGCTTCAAGTTGCTTTGAATCCTGTCTTCTAACCGTGCTGTGCACAAATGGTGGAAGTCATAAAATATCATAACCTTTAGAGAAATGGAACATCAGATCTTTCATTAAGAGCCATGTTGAGCCCTGCTAGGAGAAGGAAGAAATTTATCAACCAGGGAGGACAGGCAAAAACCTTTCTGGAACATTGTATTAAGGACAGTAAGCACACACACATTAACAAGAAGTTCTGTTAATAAAAGATCACTTATTTCTCAATTAGTTGATGCTAAACATCTCGCATAAAGGGAAGAGATGGCCATTTCCTTCAGCAGTCAGGAGTTCATTTTATTTTTGCAGGGCAGGGCCATAGAACAAGAAATGGCATTAAGAATGATGTCTTACTTCTCTGACAGGGAAGTGCTCCACTATTTTTTGATGTAAGAACTTCTGTAGCTTTTTGTTGAAATGTCACACGGGGAAGAAAGGATTGTGTTTTGTGTGATGCAATTGAGAAATTTCCATTTGCTGCTAGAAACATGATGAATCCTTTACTGAAGAGCAATTCATTAGTAGGAAAAGTCATACTTGTTGGTTCCATCCCTAAAGTAATTTCCATCGGTGCCCCACACATCCTCTTACCCCATCTTCTCACAGTGCCAGCATGTGGCTTTGCATAACAGATATAAGGGCTGTCCAGAAGGTTAAAACTGAAGTCCTTTCAGGTGAGATTGTAGTCTAGACTTGTAACTGGTCTCAGTAGTCCTACTCCTGCAAAAAATCCCAACCACCCGCCAATCCAATCAGGTGCAAACAGTATGAATGAATATTAGTTTTATAAATTCATGCACACACAGAGTCAAACCCTATTTTTACAGTTTATTCCTAACCTGAGCTAGGATCCTTCCCAGGTACATACACAGCCCAGAATGTAAGACCATCTCCCTTATTCTTGTGCTATTTTTTATTTTCTCATGCTGGTATTTTTCTTCGAGTGAAAAGGTACAAGTAATGCAAGGTATCAGCCTTATTCCTTCCAGGGAGTCAATAGCCTGGATATCAGACATGGAGAGCCTGGTTCCTGTATCGTTCTATAGGCTGGTTGACTCTAGGGGTAAATATTTAATGTTTTGGCTTGCTTAGTGATAATTTAATAGGCGAATGACAACACCAGAGAAATAATATCATCTTTGATTTTAGAAAGAGTTGGTGCATTCTTTAGTAGAGACTAGAGACATAAACATTTTTAATTAATAAAGTGTTCTTCAAAAATGCATTATTTACTGGGTTGAATAGTAATGAGAAAATAATTTATCTTATTAATGAAGCATTTTAAAACATTTTTGACAGAGAGAGCAATAGACTGTTCCCTTTGGCATTTCTTTTCTTCTCTTGTTGATACTTAATTGCATATAAAAATAAATACAATAGTTTGATGAAGCTGCGTAAGGCTAAGACTGTAGAGCTCTTCTGAGAATTTGGGCCATGGAGTCAGGTTTAGCTCACCTCAGTATCAACTGCTGTTACTAGCTCTTCATGTATCTTGGGACTGCGTCATCCCAGACCAGTCTCTATCGAAGTGTATTATTGAAGAAATAAGAAGAGTTGCTATTGTTGAGATGTCACCTTTTGGTAACCTCGGTTTACTCAGGGAACAAAATGATCTTGAAGTACAAATCTGGCCTGATAAGTCTCTCTCAAAAGACTATTTAAAGGTTATCTGCAATTTTGCCGGAAAATAGAGTCAAAGCTGTTAACATGACTCTGTCATTGTACAGTCCCAGAAAGTTCAATGTGTTTTTGAGTTGTCAAGTACAGAGATTTTGGCCTGCTTAGAGCTATGGCAAATACTCCTGAGGATTCATGCCAGAATTTAGAAATGTATTGATCAGGATGGTTAAGAGGAAAAAAATGAAAACACAGCATGAAGCATCCCGATTCTGAAACGCAAAGATCGAATCTCAAAGTATAATCAAAACTTATCAAAGACCTTTTCTGACACTAAGATTATATTAATTAGTGTTAATTCTATCATGTGTTCCTTCGTGCTGGGAAGGAAAAGATTAGATTGTTGCTGAATTTGAACTCATTATTGGACTTACGTGTCTTGTTTTTGACAAAATGTCTGCAAAGTGTAACAAAGCTGAGCCAGTAAAATGGGCAAAATGTGGCTTTTCTTGATGCTTGCAGAACAGTCAGCAAGCCAGTCAGTCCCAGCTGAGGGTTCGGGGGAGCCATGGGGATTACTTCCCTTGTTTGGACACTTGTGTTGATGTTTTGTTCAAATCTTATGCATCTTTCTTTCTCATCTTCTGCATGTTGGGCTTGCTGAGACTGGTCATGCTGGGATGTGTGACATGGCTCAGCTCAGGCAAAGATAAAGGGAAAAACTGGGCAGAAAATGTGAACTTAATGAAGTATGTGAGGAGGACAGAGCAGAGCAGATGAGCCTCACATTTGTGGGGCTGGGAGATTCTTGCTTCTGCACAGCGACCAGCTAAAGTGTGACTGGACCTTTGAAAGAGAGATGACAGAAAGGACCAACTCTTCTCAGAGGTACACAATAAATGGACAAGACCCAGTGGGTATAAGTTGCAGCAAAGGAATTTCTAACTGTATATAAGGAAAAAAAAAAAAAGTGAGTTTTTTTAAGTACTGAAATACTTAGACCCGGAGATGTGTGGCTCTCTGTCCTTGGGGCTTTCGAGATTTGACTACAAAAGACCTTCAGCAGGCTGATCTTGCTTTGAAGTTAACTCTTCAGGCAGTTGTACTAGGTGACCTCCAGAGGTCCCTTCCAACCTAAATTATTCTGTAATTCTAAGAAAATGAGGCTTATGTTTTATGAATAGGCACTGTATGGTACAGCAAACAAATACAACAAAGGAAGGAAAAGTTTTTTTGTTGGTTTGTTTGGTTTTTGTTTTGTTTTGTTTGGTTTTTTTTGTAAATTAAGTATTTCTTTTCCTTTGCCAAGATTTGGGTACGAGAATTCCTTAGCAACAGCAGAATATGTTTTTTGGCAGGGAAGGGGTGGTGAAAAAGTACTGTTCCAGCACAGTGTAGGTACTTGGACCATCAGCAGGTGCAGTGTGAAAAGACAGATCTCTGAACCCTAAGTTTGGCAGGTTTAAGTTTAGATAAAAATAAGAAGAAAAGAAAACCATCTGTACCTCAAGCTCTGATGAAATAGTATTTGGAGTTAAGAAATGAAAGAAAATTATCTTTGAAACAGTTATCTGAGCTTTTTCTTTTCATTTGAATGTTGCCAAGGAGTAAGAATAATGGTATACCAAATATTCTTGCAAAAATGGAGAAAATAGCTGCAGTTGAGCACTGTAAAGCACCTGACCAGCATTTCAAGTGCACCTTCTTCCCCTTCCTCCTTTGGTCAGCAGTCTCTAGGAAATGAGAAACAATCACTTTCGTGTTGGTTTCCCCAGTGGGCAGCCTTGCCTGTAAGCAATTTGTCATTTAGCACAGTTAAATGAGAGCTCATGTTTTTGTTGGGGTTTTTTTGGGTTTGTTTTTTTTTTTTTCCCCTGTTACCCAAGCTGTGAGCCTGGTGCTGTTGCAACAGTGAATGTTCTCCCCTCCCTCTCCTCTCTGTACCTGCCAAACACGCACAGAAACACTAGATCTGTCTGGCTGTACGTGATGGCATGGAGTCCTGCTGTAGTTTATTCCCTGGCTATTTCATGCTGTAATTGAGCCCTGGGAATGGCTCCAACATCAGCTGAGCTGAAGAAAATAATGGAGACAAGGAAAATGGCATGAAGAATAAGCCCAGCAGCACTTGTTGCTCTGGAGTCCTATACTGTCTATGACTGTCTCCTCTGAAATGGCCTCTTCCTCTCTTCCATAGGATGGGGGTGAATTGCACCAGCCCTTCTCCCTCAGGAAGGGCTGCATAATGCTGTGAGCTGGTTGCTTAAAGAACAATTAGACCAGATTTGCAATTAAGGGATGGCTTCTTTTAACATCTCAGGAGAAGTAAACAAGTCCAAACAGAGTGAGTAGATCCCCTAAATTTGGGATAGTCCCTCCACTGGTGGCTGGGACTAAGAGATAACTGCTCTGCTATTGCTGGTTGCTTTTGTCTGGGATAACAGGGGATAACAGGGGAAGCCAACTGACGACTGTTCTCCCTTGGTATGTGGTCCAGGAGAGGTTCTGCATGTGGGGATAAAAGAGCATACCAGAGGCAGTTCCATGTAGCACAGAGGCCTGAATTAGTCTTTGAAATATATATACATATCTCCAACCTGTATGGTCTTATTCTGTGCAAAAGGATTATTGTCACCCTGGAGGTCTACCTGCACACAGATACTACAGCTTTTTACTACCTACTTTAGAGAAATAATAAGCCTGTTCTACTTATTTTCTCTTTCTGTCACCATATGCCTGCAAATGTACAATAAATAAACAAATATAAAAAGAATATGGCTGTTAGTCAAAAGAAAGAATCAAGGAGGTGAGAACATCTCTCTCTAGAACGACTAGTGCATGGAAAATTAGCCTTGAGGGGGGAAAAAATGAAGGGAAGCCATGGAAATGAACAACGGAGGAATGCTACAAAACATTGTTGCTTCTCAGTAGAATTTTACCCATCAGCTTTGACATAAGTACCATATTCCGGCTGTAAAACATAATTAGAGCAGTGAATCAGAAAGGAGCTGTCCATCGAATAGCACAGTGTGTTCTCAGCCAAGGAGAGGGATGTGAAACTCATGCAAATAAGGCTGAGTTCCCCTGCTTCCTCCTTAGGAAACTGAGTGTGACACAATCAGCAAAAAAACGTTTGCAGCGAACTGCAAATTTCATTTGCTCTTTGGAGCCAGAATTTGCCTATGAGCTCTGCATTAAGTCGAGCAAGCTGCCGCTCTCCATCGGCTCCTGCTCTTGGAGCTCCCCTTGCAAAGTGCAAGTGTTCCAAAGCAATGCTCCTTAGCTCTTTTTTTTGGGGGAGAGCAATGGCCAAACGTGACAGATTTGGATGTGAGCTTGCAGCCTGGCTGGTGTTCTAGGACATGGCAGAGTAAGTCTTCCAGCTCAGTGGTATGGGTTTGACTGACGTTCACCAGGTTTGATCCAGTAATCCATCATTTTATCAACTATGCTGGCTCTGTGCACAGAGAACTCAAAAGCTGGGTCATTTAAAGGACCCTTTCAGAAAAAGCAGGCGCTCTCTCCTTTTTTGCTTCTTTCAGAGTTTTATTTGTGTATTTGTCGTGAACATCATAGGCACGAGTTTAGCCGAGGAGTTCCAGGGTATCCTCAACCTGGGTGCAGCACACAATTAGTGGTTTCCCTATATACTTCCATCTGCTGTCTCTTACCATGGCAAGCCCTGAACAGTACCCTCAAATCAGACTCCTCCTACAAGTGTAAAATAAGAAAGAAGAATTAGGGCAATACAGGCTAAGGGTGATCTGTTTGCCAGGAGCTGGTTGTTCAGTCACTTTCCCGAGGGATCCATGCAGCCATCATGCAGTTATTCTGAACCATCACAACTTTGATAGCACTGGAGCTTGGCATGAAGACTAAATTATCACGTCTTCTCCCTTTGGGTGTCCTGTAGACCCTTCAGACACCATTCAGCTCCTTCACTCCCTTTTAGGATGGGAAGTACAGACATGCTCCTCTCTCAGGTAACTTCCAGATCCAAGAGCAGGTGACCATTCTGCAACCACAATGACAGAATATGTTGCAGTGCTATTCTTATTGCTTTTTCTCGTTTGGGGATGATTTCTTCTTCAGTTGTAGCAGGAATGGTATCAGTTTTGCAATTCACAATACTATGTCTTAAAAGTTGCCCTGCTATTGTACAGCCTTGCAGTCTATCTCTATACCATTATGTGCTATAATGTTTAGCTATTTAGTGCTATATTCATGAGCGTTAGCATTGTCTTTGTATTGTGTTACACTCTGCTTGTCTGGACCTACCAAATCTGTTCTCCAGGCTGGGAAGCTTAGACATTGTGGGGTACACTTGGCTTATGCCCAAACACTGCCGGTGCAGCTGATTTGCACATAAAGGACTCGAGTCACATTCTTCCGCAAGCCAAACCTTTGTTTGATTTGTTATCAGGAATAGAGCAGACCAGACCATAAGTCCAAGTGCATTATGCATCCAACTTATGCAGTTTAACATTGCGTTGATTTTGGAGGCACAGCAGCAATGCAAATAACACAGACAATCAATGCTGAACGGGTGGAATTTCACAGCTTGCACGCTCCTTGTAGCTAGGACTTTCTCCCTGAGGAGTTTCTGGAATCCAACAAAAATTGCTTATCCTGGTTAATACTTGAAAAGAAACACACCTTCCCTGACCCAGCCTGACCCAGAATCTGTGATGAGGAACATCTCCTGCCCGGTGGCCAAGCTCACAGGGATGTCTGTCCCCACATCCTTTTCATTTGTGCAAGTGAAAATTAATTGTCTGCTAAATGCAAAATTCATCTTAGAGAAATGTGGCTGGTAGCAGTGGCCTTTTCAAATGCATTCAGCTTTCCAAAGGCAGCTGATTCAGAACTACACATGCTGCCTGCTATCTTATACTGTGAGGATCTGTACTTTAACTCAGTTGTCAAACCCATTTCTCCCTTAGACTGTGTGGGGAGCACTTAGCCCTGGTGTCTAACAAGCAGGACACGTCTACCAGTGTCATGTCATTTTGGCAGCCCAAAAGGATTATTCTTTGATATGGATCAACTAAGTTTTTGCTGACTTGGTTATCACCATAACCTACCTGGGCTGGGCACTTGTGTAAAACTCTTGCACACTTCAGCAGTATCGCATCAGACTCTGCCTTCAAGTTTCTTGGCTCAGGGATTAAATTTTCCTCTTGAAAGTAAAAATCCTCCTTACATAACTGATAGAAAGCTACTGACATTTTGAGACAAAAACACATATCTAAACATAGGTGTGTCATTCTGGAGGCCCAAGGGTGTAGCAGAGACTTGGCAGATATATCCAGGGCCCAGTGGAGCTCTTTGACCTTTTGAAACCAATAGCTGAATGCCAGACAGCATATCCTACAGGTGTCTGAAGACATCTGGGACATGATTTTTTGCAGCTGGATCTTTCTCTTTACACCTCATGAGCCTTCCCAGAAGGTATTGAGGTCCCTGTGAAAGGACTTCTTGACTTCATTTCCACTAATTTGCTTCACTTGAGAAGGAGCAACGGCAAGGGCTAAATGGCAGTACAAACAATAAGTAACATTAGATCTTTGTGAAGAACCCAAATCTTTGAGAATCTGCTATTAACATTAATGTCAGTATGATTGGTAAGCATCAGAGAGAGGTCTGCCAGACCAAACACATGGAGAGATACCACTGAAAGTAACAGGAATTACTGCTGGCCTTCACATGCCCAGGAATACCTCCCAAAGCATCTGTCGTTGCCTGAACGGAGTTACTTGTAGAACAATGCTCTTTACAATTAAGTTTTCCTGTTGTTTGATCATGCATCTCTCTTTTACTTCTGGTGTCACAGATTGCACATTGCCCTGTCTTTTCCAAGTCACTTTTACTCTCTGTACCCACTCTGTAGGTCACAGTGGCTGACCAGTAGAAATACAGATTCTGCTGTGTTGTCCTTCCATGTTAATTTCATAGCATCAGGCTCCTGGGCTCCAGTTAGTAGCTAGTTGTTAGAGCACGTAATGATGAGTTGCTCATTCCACCCTTCTCCTTCTACCTAACAAATGCAGGAAGATTGTCCTAGCCAAGTGGAACATCACTAAGCCTTATTGGATGAATGAATTGAAGAAATGAACACATTTCTAGGTTTTAGCATCAAATGAATCACTTTCGGTGTAATGGCATCCCTGCTATTAACTTAGCAAGAGAAGAGGGACCTGCTGGGAATCATTTTTCCATTTTCATTTTAATCAAGAAATCAGTAAATTAATATTAGCTCTATGAAAGCAGCATAGCCTTTTTGTTTTCCCTGGTGAATATTTATTCAAGTTTTTAAACAAGTTCTCATCATTCACTTCCTGTGTTTTCTCCAAATTTTGAGGTTTACTGCTAGTAAGGTTTAACTAGAGTTTATAGCAGTGCTGCTTGAAGCCCGCTCATGATAATCTGTTACAGTAGTCAGAAATGTGCTGATCCAATTTATGTTGGGAAGCAAAGAAACCTCAACTGTCTTATCAAAACAGACAAAACTGAAATGAAGAGATGTAATAAAGCAAAATCCAGCCAAAAAAAAGAAAGACAGAACTCATTCTTCAATTTATTTTTAAACAACAAACCAAAACCTTCAATCAATAGGAAGGCATCAAGCCCTTTCAAAGAATTCATTCTTCTGGTTTTGTTTTGTTTCGTTTTGTGGTTTTGTGTTTTTTTTTGTTTTGTTTCATTTCTTTTTCCTACTGCAATAACTGAAGAAAGTCTCTCTCATGCAGCTGTGTAGTTTAGGAAACTTTTCCATCCTAGGCTAAGAGCGAGTCAATATTCAAAGACACCAAGGCTTTATGTAGGCAGAAGCTAGAAAAGACAAAGAAGGTAAAGCAACTTTTCCAAGGCTGTGCAATAAAGCCAGAAACAGTGTGCAGGTCTCCTGAGTGTCAGTGGAGAGTAAGAGTCGCTGGACAGGTAACAGTCTTGTCATTGCAAACACAACTCTGATAATATTGTTCTGCTTGCAGAGCAGAGTGTTGTGTCTCTGCTACTGTCTGCTATGACTTTAGTAGTTCAGCAGCACTGTGGTACCTGAATACCACATAGCTTTCTGAGAATAGTGCCGACTTGGAGAAAATGTCTGCTGAGAGACCTTCCCCAGAAAAGTCCCCTTTCCTTGTAAAAGCCAGTTGTTTAATGTTTTTTGGTTGGCTGGTTGGTTTGGTTTTTTTTTGGCTGTGAATCCTTTACCGATTCTCACTGTATTTGAAGTGCTCTTGTGTGGCAATGCCCACGCTACTCACTACCCAGAGCTTCAGTCAGCTTGCTTTCCAACTATCTCTGCTCCTTCTGACACCTGCCTCCATGCCAGTTTCTGGGGTTATTATCTCTTCCTGTTTGAGAATTAAACCACAGAAACAAATATCTCACTAGAACCCAAATGCTCTGGATGAAACCTGGGTCCTACATCTTCCCTGGTCACCTGCAAAAGGGGGAAAAAAAGGAGTTAAAGCGGGAAAAGTGTGCTTAAAGCTTGTGATGTATTAATCAGTACATATATGGTTTACTCTGCTTAAGATCAAGTCAGCACTACCTAATAACCCTCACCCAGCCAGAAGTGCTAAATTCTTAGCTTGGATGAGGCAGTTTGTGTAGCCAAGCAGCAGCTGGAATCCCCTCTCCAGTGAGGTAATGAGGATGGATTCAGTGCCATGTTACTACTTCTTTATTTTCCTTTTTAACTATGATAGTGGAAACTGACTGTTGTGTTTGAGATGAAGAATGGACCCACCCAACCCTGTACCACCTTCTCTCTCCCTGAGTGCCTTGCCTTTCCTTTCCAAGATACTTAAATAACAGGCAATAACAATTCCTAGGAGACCGTCCATAAAGCTCAGTCCTTTCTAGGAGACAATCTTTGCAAGTGTCTGGTGTCAGCCAAACAGGTAGATCACTCACGACAAACACGCAAGGTCTGATGTCTCTTTCTTCAGGATCTTACAGAACACATGCTTTGAAGATAGATGGTATACAAGACATGCTGAGAAACACAATTACGCAGAAATGAGGCCTAAAAGAGATTGTGTTTGAATTCAAACATAATAAACTGAGCTATCTGTCCCACTTTTTGTCTATTTTGGCATTCATTACGGTTTATGTACTCTGCTGAGGTCTGTGGAGCTTAATGTGCTAGCCAGTCAGCCCTGCTGATGCACCAAGTCTTCATCGGTGATTTCTTCCTCCCGGTAGCAGAAATATCTTCACTTGTGGTGTTTTTATGGACTCCACGGTACATTTGGAACCTGTCTGGATGGTTTTCTAGCCTATCACAAAACTTTGTTTAGTAAATATAATTAATAACTACAATACTCTAGCTGAAGGGGACTAGTCAAGCTCTATCATGCTGAGTGGAGAGGAAGGAAAGACACCTGAGTGTGTGGAGAGATTAAGCAAAATCATACTGGAGAAAAAAGGTTCTCACAGAAGCTGGAAGACATGCAGAGTTTTGAAAAGAGCAAGAGAAGGATTCAGGTCTCTTGAATTTCAGAATTAAAATTGGGAACATGTGAATTAAACTGGGCTCTCAGCATGTGCTTCATCATTTGCTGGCAATCTTTGCCTTTGCCTGTAATGTGAAAATGTGGATAGTGAGTGAATCTTGATAATCCTTGACTCACCTAATCAGATTATTACATCACCTGAATGAGAAGTGACAAGTGGAAGGTAGAACAGAAAGGCCTGAGTGCTTTTGGCCATGATTTATTTGCCTTTTCCAGAGCTATGGAAATGGTGATGAGGATATCCTGGCTTGGCAGAGTTTGCAGTGTATCCCACGGGACAGGGAGTTCACCTGGGAGACAGTAAAAATCTGGTTTGGTCCTACTTTTTATTCATCTGATGGATGACCTCGAGTGATGAGAGGATAGACCACTTTTTGTCTTCATCCTTGAGGATCCTTTGTATGGTGTTAGAAGAAAAAAGAAGCATAGATGAAACTGGCTTTACCATTGCAGATGATGAGGCCACAGGATCTTCTGACCACTGTGACAACTTGGACCTTTGTCATCTTGCCCAGGAAGAATAAATTCACTGCAGTGAGCTCTAGAGAAAGCTTGAAGTAGCAGTGCAGTCTCCAATGGCTCTGCCAAACTACTGGCAACCCTGCAGACAGATAGGTTTGTTCTTTTCTCTCATCCTTTATTTCTGCTACATTATTCTTTTCCTCCTTTTTTTTTTTTTCCTTTCCTCTACCTTATTTCTTCTTCCCTTTGCCATCTTGCCTTGTTTAAAAGAAAAAAAGATTTACCCAACTAAGACTGCATCTCTGATAACACCACAAAACAACAATGAAGAAAAAGGCATCTGAAAACAGCATCTTAAACATCCAGCAGTGCTATATTATTTCCCAGTTTGAGTGGTTAAGGTGACCAAGAATTCACTTTCCCTTTTCCAGTACTGAGGGCTCATTATTTGGTATCTTTCTTGCTCTTTTCTCTTTCGTCATGTTTTCTCATGTGGTTGATCTTGTTTTGTTTTTAAGGAAAAAACTTTGGCTCTAAAAACAAGGCTAATGACACAAGTTTCACAATCTTTTTTTCCTTTCTCCATAAATACCATCTTTAAATCTATCTAAAAGATTGTCTAGAGGGGTCATCTTCTGCAACTGAAGATGTTGCTAAAGAAATAGGGAATAAGAGATCTTGTAAAATGAAAGCTTTACATAATTTTCTACACTACAAAGACTTTTAACTGAGATTTCTTTTTATTGAATATTTAATAAAAAAATAAGATGAATTGTAATTGTGATTGCTTGCCACTAGAGCTTGTCATTGCTTACTGAACTCTCTGTAACAAAAAAAAAAAAAAAAAAAGAAAAAAAAAGAAAGGAGCTTCTGAACTTCATTTAAGAATTTTTAGCGTTTTACTGCTTTGGACATGTTGTTAACTTTGATCTTCCATGCACATTTTTTCCATCAAAATTAGCATAACCATTTACTACCAATAAAATAGAATAATAATTGTCCCTTTCTACTATTTTTATTGCTATAGAAGTGAAATACAGGGCTGTTTTCATCTTTTACTTTCTAGGGCTTTTGTAGTACATCTAAAAAATTAGGAGTTTGTCCCATATAAAATGATTCAAATCTTTTGAACATATTTCTGTCCCACATTTTTGGAGGAAAAGCTATGTCTCTATGTTTTTTTGAGAAAGCAAGGCAAAAAAATTCCTTTCTTTTGATAGTTTGGAAATTTCGTTGCAACAGTTTGATATACCTTAGTCACAAAGATTACTTTTTTTAACCCTTACTAACTCTCTAGCTAAGTAAGGGAAAACAGGGTTTTCCAACAAACAAACCAAAAAACCCAATACCAAACCAAAAAACCCACAAACAAACAAACAAAAAAACCCCACAACACATAAACCAAAACAAATTAGCAAAAACCACTAATTCAAAACCTTCCTGTGCAAAAGAACTTCTGCAATGTTTTGAACTAAGACATTAATCAGAACCAATCCTTCTCCTGAGATGTCAGGAAAGCTCTTTTTTTTTTTTTTTTTTTAAGGGGAAACAGTAAATGGTCTTTATAAAAACTATTTACCAGTTCTAAATCTAAGTGTTGAGTATACAAAAACTGGGAGGAGGGACAGGCTTCCAGTCTGCTGCCTTCTGTAACAGACTCATTTAAAAATAAAAACTGGAAAGATATGTAAAGATGGGCCTCCAATGTGACCTCAATTCTTTGCCTGGCTGGGAGAGAAACCAGGCAGCTTAATCAATCTTTCCCATTTTGACTGCATTTTGTAGCACTGCCTTTGAATTGTTAGGTTGTGGCAGGTGTCTTGTATTCATCCGGGGTGAGAAGTTGCAAGGATTTAATAACACCATATGACTGCAGCCCGCAGCACTGTGAGGTGTACCTTTACTATGGCAACTGAAGGAGTAAATTTGCAGTGAAGCACGTTGTGCTGGTTGTGTGATACTGATGCCACATCTGTGTATTACAGTAACATACCCAGTATGGGGAAAGGATGACCCATGTGCTTCGTTGTGAGGTAGGGTGGACACCCACCTGCAAAATTTAAAGCTCCTCAATCAATCTATCAGATTGAAAAAATTGAGGAAGACAGTCCTGCTTTTAGGTCTGGAAAAAGATGGATGTATAGCAATGCTCTTACAAAGCTCAGGTACCCTCTCCAATCTGAGGAGGGACCCTGGGGGCCACCCACTGATGTTCATGTGCCCGCAATGCACGTGCTGGACTTGTTTTACTTGCAAGGGGCAAATGGCTTGAGTACTCACAGCAAATCCAATAACCTGAGCAGAGTGTGCACAAGCATCTGTGCAGTGAGCCCTGGTTTCATTACATGTGCTCTCCAAAGGTCCCCCCTGTAGGTGGATCCCTGCTGTAGTGAGCTTCAGCAGCACGTACCAGACTTTCAATCTCAGACTCTCTTCAAAACAGACCCATCTTCAAAATCTATAATGCAATTCACAGAGTCAATTTTTCATCTAGTGTTCTATGTCTAGGGTGAGCCAAGTTTTTAAGAGTTGCAGTCTAGGGGTTTTTTGCTTTTCTGTTTTGTTTGGTTTGTTGGGTAGGTTTTTTTCTCTCTTTGCTCTCTCAGATGATTAATGTAAGTCATTGACTGGCTTTTCTGCTTCTCTGCTGATTTGATTGGCTTTGTAAGGCCAAAATGAAGCCAGTCCCTTGTGGAAGTATTTGAAGGCCTTTGCTAATTCAATTAACTCTAAACTAAATTCTTTGTGGGAGGAAGTTACTAAAAACTGGCTGGAAGGGAAGGAATTCCACTTGCTTAAGCTTCAGTTTGCTGTGCCACTGCACTGACCCGTTTCACAAACATCCCTGAGAATGACAGCCCAAGAGGGATGCAGGATTTATTTCTGAGACCAGTAAGGGACTATTTAGCTGTTTGAGACATAGGACTGGAAGGGACCATTTCAAGTTATCAAGTCCTGTCCTTTCTATCAGAGGCAGTCACAGAGTAGATATGTGTGTAAGGAATATTTGTAGAAAGGCTGCTTTACCACTATCAAAGAACATGTCCCGCTGCCCTCCACCCCATATCACTGACCTGGAGTGAAAGATGAAAAAAACTCACAGCTAATCTTCACAAGAGAAGACAGCAGGAGTGACAGCAGATGTCTCTCATGTCCTAGATTTTCCTATAGTTGTATGGCTGTTACATAAAGCTTCTAGGTGAGCAGGTGAGGCAGAGCACACAGCACACCAGAAAAGACAGGAAAGCTTAGCTGACATTGGGGAAAAATTCCTCCTAGTCTCACACAAAGCAAAATAACCAAAACCAAACCCATGCATCTGGCAAAACAACCAGTCTCCCTCCAGACCAGAGAACAAGCTCTAGTCCTCTCCATGGACCTCTGTAGTTGTCTGCACAGAAATATGTGACTGGTCTGGTATTTTATTCAATTCAGCAGTGGATGAAGAAGCTGAGCAGAGAGATCTGGATGTCATAATTTGGTTTTCATAAGGAAAACCCTTGTTTCAAACTTCTGCTCTCTGTCTGGCTGAGGGAAGATGAGGAGGCTCCACATTAGGCCTGGAATGGGACACTGCCTGCCTTTTTCAGGCTTTTTGCTGAACCGAGGAAATGGGAAGCTCAGGGAAATGTTCCCAAATCAGATGACCCATTTTACAGGAGTTGAATTGAAACAATTTGCATTTCATTTTAAGCTTTGGTTTCACCTTTAAAAGAAAAATCTTTCTGCTTCCAAAATTGGATCTCAAAAGGTTTTGTTTAAAAGAAGGCGAGCAACGGAGCACTGGGAATCTCCTTCCTACCACCTCTCCAGAAGAAGCTAGCTTTCACCTCAGAAGAGTTTGGGTGATGACACACGGCTCGCAGAATCTTTTTTTGCCTACTTTTGAAAAATATTATAAGCATCAAATACTGAAGAGTCACCACCTAGCAATGCAGTGAGCTCCTATCCCTCCTCTCCAGCTGAACCTGTCACATCTACCAATGCAGGAAGTTCAAAGAAGCATCAACTTTGGCTTAAAGCACTCCCTTCTAAACAAGGCATCTTCTCCTTATCCCTGGGAAGCCTTTGCTATCAAAGTTCATTGTCTGTCATATGGTTCTGCCATTGGTCAGCCCAGAGACACAGGAGTTTCAACCAGAATCATTCATGAAGGGATAGTAAAAGTGCTGGTGGATTAAAAGATGCTGCAATGTTGTTGTTGGTTTAAATGTGATGTTTTCACAAAGGGAAAACATTTCCAGGGTAAGTTTATAATGTTAATGAAGATCTGAGACAAGTGAACAGAAGAAGAAAGGTGGTAAGAAGTTTTGAAGACACTTTGAGGGGGGCATGTGGATGGAAGGGACGTCAGCACAAATTGGAAGTTAAAATGAGAGTGCAGTTATTTGAGAGAAGGCACTGAACTGCTTTCCTTTCTTCTTGCTCTTCTCCTTTCTTCCCTGATAAACATATGGATGATAGAGTTGAAACAGATTTAGAGTATAAATGCAAATGAGGTTTACATGAAGCAGCATCTTGTTCGTTGTTGCTGGAGGAACCTGGATCTCTCCCAAGTTCACAGGCAGCGGTTTGCTAAGGTACAGCAAGAGCAGCAGGTGCCTCCAGGCTTCACATGCATGGACCATCCGCTCACGCAGCAAGGGCTTTGCTGTGCCAGGTGGAGTGGATTAGGAAGTGGAAAAATGGGCCTAATCCAAACTTGTGCTCAATGTGATTTCAATTCTCAATGGCTTAGTGGTCCTTGAGGGTATCTCACTGCTCACACGTGCTCAGCATCTCACGGGAAAAAGCTCAGGCTAGCCAAACCTGTGGCATTGCTCCATTTGCCCATGCTTTGCCTTTACTTGGACAGTCCACTACACAAGCAGGCATCCAAAAATATATGTCAAAGAAGCTTCTTGCTGTGTTACTCCACACCTAAAAACTTCTCCTGTCTGTATTTCAGTAGGATGACTGTAGTGTCTGGGGATTTTTAACAGTCTGAATGGCGCCTTCCTCAAATCTGTGTATAAGCTCAAATTCCCCTCTCAATGTTTAATGTCTAACTGCAGCAGAGAGCCTCAGATACACAAAAGAGGGCCAGAGGGACTGCCCTGTTGTCACTGAAGTGTCTGACATGGGAGCATGAATTGCACTGATGAGAAGTAATAAATGACCTAAATCTCTCCCTTCCCAATCCTTGTAAATCCAAGATAGTGTCTTTGGAAAGTACCCAGTCGAGGTGCTTAACTACCCTGGACTAGCTCACAGAGATACCAGCACCTCCAGGGAGTAGCAAAATAAATCACTTCCTGGAGGTCTTTCCACTGACTGGACAGAAGGTTACAGTTAGGAGTTAGAGTAATTTGGTTGACTTGGATAAATCTGAGCTAATCGTTCCTCACAACCAGTTCTTGGCAACATGTTTTCCTTTCCAGGATGCCACACACCTCTTCCTAATGGTCCTATGTCCATGTGTTTGGGTGAAGGAGACACCAAAAAATGGATGGGGAAGAAATAAGATTTAACAGTTAAAACCTTTTATTTTAGGGACTTGAAAGCAGTCACATTAGCCTGACTTTGTTCCCCTAGGTTAGAAATGTTGTGAACTAGTATTTGGCACAATTCTCTCTTCTCAGTGACTAAATATCTCATTAGTTTGGGATGTGGGATGTGAGGGGGATGGCTGTTGTCAAAATGAAACATTATGAAACAGGTAGATCTCAGGATTAGCACTTAAAACTTCCATGTAACTTCCTGGCATTTCTTCTTGACTCTCAGAAGGACTAGACTTAATGAAACACCCACTGTGTGCTTGACCTCATGTCTGGTCTCCCCAGCATGGCCCAAAAAAAATCAATGACAAGGTTTTAATCAGCTCTAATAAGTTCATGGAAAAAAATAATTTGCCAAGACCCCTCTGTTGTATGTATTTGCACTGTGGTTCCAATTGATTATTTGTGCCAATTATTAACAATGAATCAGGATTGGAGGGAAAATAATCTGTATTTGGCTCAACTTTGTTCTTTCTGAGATTTTCAGATGATAACGTCAGCAGCCTTCTCTGCCCCTTATCCTTCTATTACACCATTTAATTGCTGTATTTCCCTCCTAAATTATCTGTGGTGCATTTTTTTCCTCTACTTTTCATAAATCAAAAACATACAATGGTTGGAGGAAACAAAAGGTCCCTTATTAATTGTGACTCCAATCAACTTCAGCCCAGACTTGGGGGTTAGAAAGTACCTTCTTGGATGATTTTTCCATAGATTAGAAACAGCTTTCATCACAGCCATGCACTTCTGAAGTAAAAAATTTAAACCCAAAACCTTACAAAGACCCACAGTGTTATACAACTCTAGGAATTATTATTTTTAAGTTAAAAAGGCCCATCTGGGCTCTGCTGAAAGCTAGCAATTGGATTGCATTACAAGTGCAAGGCAGACAACTAGTAACACCTCAGTGGTTGTCTCTGCTGTTTCACTGCTATTGGGTCCATCAGAAAGATGTCATCATCCTTGACAGTTACAAAAACCCTCTCTGAGACATAGCATGCTTAGGTCTTCAGCTATGTGCTTAGCAGAGAGCAAGCTTGGTAGAAGTGCCTGGTTAATTAAATCTTACTTTCTTCCTTTTATACGGTAATTATACCAATTATAAGTCAGATCCTAATGTTTTTCAAGGGGATATTTCTGAGAGCTCAACTCCTTGAGACTGACTTTATGAGAAAGAGACATGATGTAGAAGAGTTGGCTTTGTTTCAGGGTGCTCAGTGGCTGCCAATTGCAAAGAAACCTTCTCTAGTGGGTTTCCAGTGCACAGAGGATGTACACTCAAGCAGAAAGGGATTTCAGAAGGTTGGTACAGACATTGTCAGTTAAAGGCCTTACACCTCCAGCCTGAGGAAGGCAAATGTAGAACTGGCTCCTGCAAATTTCTTGCTTATAAGAACCTCTATAGGAACCTCTGGGACTTAGTAACAGACTCTGTCCTGTGCAAGTCTCCTAAGAAGCCATATATATATTAAGGAGGACATAATAATAACAAATGATGTTAATAATAAGCCTTAGCTCTGCTGCTCTTGGGAGTATTTGGAAAGCAGCAAAACATGCTCAGCCCACAGAAGTGTTACTGAGATTGTAAGGTATAAGTCACACTGTAACCTCGGTCCTCTTAAGTTGTTATGGCAGATGTGAAAAAAGGGCTTTTGTGTGTTCCCACCCAACACAAGGAACTCCCCCTTTTACTGAAATGTAAAAAAAGTACTGCCTGGGCAAGGGCATAGACCACTGCCAGTTTTCCTAGGCTGACAGCACTGACAAAATAGAAAAAAAATGAAATTCTCATACCACTCCAGTTTCCCATGCTCTTGCTTTGGAGCATTCTCTAGCAGTCTCACCACAGGCAAAGTTGCTTCTTCCTCACTGATCCCCTGGTCACTTAGCTACACTACTCACCAAATGGCAAGCAGACTGTGAGAGAGTGGAGGCTGGACATTACAGTTTCTCAGTAAGCTGAGCATTTCTAGCTAGCTCGAAAATAGGAGCTACTATGCCAGACTTCAGACCCTGATGATGCTTAGAAACACAGGCTGTACCTCTGAGAGCTTCCAAGTATCAGCAGTGATGTGACCACTTGGAGCCATGAGGAATGACGGTGATTCCAGACCAGCAGAGAGAGCTCTTGATATACGCTCACGGCCAAGGACATTGTGAAAGTACATCACAACTATTTCCATGGCAACTGGCTTTGATGGACTCCAGGGCAGTAGAAAACCAAAGAATAAGTTGACTTAGGTCAGGGGAAGAAAAACTGTTGTTATAAATATTGTGTAAGTGCACGTGGGCCATTTATCTGTGCTAGGTGTGTGTAGGGAGGTATTCACACATGTGAGGGTAATAAGGTGGAACTTGACCCAAGCCACTGCCCGGGATATTCATCTCAGTCGGGATGCAGCTTTCACCTGCTGCCAAACATGGCTTTATTTTCATTGATGTCTGCCGCTTCATTGCTTCTTTAGGAAGATAAACAATTAAAATCCATAAAAAGAGACTACATGCTAGGGGTTTCTCACCTTAGCACAGCCTTGGGGTCTTCCATGAGTATGTGACCTTGGGAGGTCAACAGGACAATTCTGCATAGTGATGGCCTTTGGAGAGTACAGATGAGGGAGTCACTGTCAATAAGTTTGCAAAAAAACAAGCCCCAAATAAGGTATCTTTGAATCTGTGGCAACACCTATGTAGGAGAAGTACATATCCATGTAAAGTGAGTGGGTCAGGTGCTGGCAGAGGTTTGTATTAATTTATTTTCCTGTGAATGTTGCATTCAAGAGGGAGAGGTAGTACCATGTGGCAAACAAGCGTGGATTAAGCACAGCTTCTATTCCATTCTTGAAAACAGCTCTGGGTGTATTGGTTGCTTAGGGCTAATTGGACAGGGCTTGTGGTGGTCCCATCAGAGGTAGAGGAATGATTCAGTCGCTTCTGCTGAGTGGAGTAGAATGTTTCCAGCTTTTGGGTTATGCTCCAATAGACAGGATGCTTGGCCAGGATTAATAGATGTAGTGTGAGCATCAGGGAGCAAAGACAAACGGTGAAGCTTATTTCTTAAAGAAACTGAGTTTCTCACAGGCAGCTTTTGAAAAACAGCTGTTCGAGACAGAGCAGAGCCCAGACAAGCTTTGTTCTTGCCTTGTCTTCTCCATCTAGATCAGCCTAAACCCCAGAGCTCCAGCCTGAACACGCTGAGCCCTGCGCTGCAGTGAGCCAAATCTGGTTGTACAGTCTGAGTTGGAGGCTTAGAGTTATCCTCTGGTGTGAAGGAAGAGGTGGTTTCTAACTAATAATTCAGAAATGAAATGTGGGCCAGAGACATGGAGCCCATGAACCCATACAGCACCTTGAATGCCTGTTTTTTTTCAGACAGGACCTATGCTACTGACACAAGCTTGTTGGAGGCTCTTTCTGTCAGGGCTCATTAGCACCACTAAATTATAGCCATAGCCCTGACACTCTCCTTCTCATGCAGTCGCCTCTGACTCTGGATTTATCATTCCCATCCCCACCCCTTTCTGTTTGGCATTCTGGAGTTATTTATTTATATCAGGAGAGACAATTGCAGTGTTTCACGGGTGGTCGCAGTGGAATGCTAAACAGGCAGGACCAGGTCCCACAGGTACTGCAGGATGTGGAGTTGATTTGGCCGATTCTACGTGACTAATATTAAATATCACCATATGGAGCTGAAGTCTTCCCCAGGAGTTTATCACTAATTCATCTAAGGGTGACTTTTGTTGTCAGTGTTAAAGTAACACTGGGATTTTTTTTTTTTTTCTTCTGTGTTGCTACACTGTCTTCTTTTTTCTTTTCTTTTTTTTTTTTTTTTTCAGTTTCTGTGAACTACTCAAGGCAAACAGAAATATTAATTAAACTTTTAAAAAAATAATGTCTGCAGAAAGGTTATTCTTGCATCTAGATGTGTGAATGGAAAGTGTGTAATTTGGTCACAGGGGGAAAATAGCTTATTTTATTTCCCACCCTTCTCTTGTGAAATCGGTTGCTTAGCTATGAACCCTTATTCTTAACAGAGGTGGAGAATTTATTCCATGTAAACAGTATCATCTATCAACTGCTTTTGTTGTTTGGGGTTTTTTTTTTATTATTTTTTTCCTGTTTGCAGAAGTATTTTGTGAATTTATATTTGCCAGCTGGACTCTTTAGCTGGAAGCTTTATGGGAATCAATTCAAGCCTTCAACACATGGTGAAAGTTGTTCACCTTGAACCTTCATTTCTTATAAACAATTACTGGATTCCCAAAGTTGTGTACACACACTTCAGATTCCTCATCAAATGACTGGTGTGCCTGACCTGTTATAATTAACCAAACCTCTTTCTCGGATCAGAATCCTCTAGTAAACATAGAAATAAAAGGTACCTGCCCTGCTCTTCCCACTGCTCTTCCTCTTGCTCCCTTGGCAAACCAACCACTTTTAGTACTATTTCCCATTGTGCAAGATACCCTGAAGAACCAGACTTATCCTTGAATGCTTACAGCCAAAGCATGTTTCTAATGCATTAGATTAGCTTTTTAAGTCAAGAGCTGCCTCCTGCTTGAAAACTTGTAGATCCTTCTGCTTTCTCTTTTGCCTTCTCAGTGAAGTTTTTTTTTTCTGATGCTCAGCCCAGAATTCCTTCTTCCCTCTTGCCCATTCCCCAGGTTTTTCTCCTCTATGGAAAATGTTCTTGGCAAAACATGATCCCTCTTTGAGAAAATCTATTTTCCAAGCTTTGGAGCAGCAGCTCTGGGTCAGGAATTACAGCCAGGGCAAGCAACTCCGCTCAATGCTTGTTCCTCTCGATTGCTGCATAGCGTGAGAGTGATGAAGGGAAGATTGATGTAGTGGCGAGCACAGTTCAGGTTGCATGCCGCTTGCTCCCTGAGAGCCCATTAAAGGGAAGATTTAGATGCAGCAGTAGTTGTTGGGATGACTGGAGAGTTAATTCCACGTGGAGGACAATTAGCAATTCCTAGTGAAGCAGAACCTGCTGTGTGGTGCATGCTGTCATGCACACGGTTTCTTTTCCTGCCCTTTGGATGCTTTTACCTCACCTGAGCCAACTTCTTTCTCACTGCCTTCTGCAAAACAGGGAGATAAATGTCAGTCAGAGAAAGATGCCTGACACTGTGCAGCCTGTTAGATCCGAGAGCCTGCTCCAGCCCTGCATGCAAGATTGTTAATGCTTTGATGCTTTGCACTGAATAAAGGCAGGTTATTTTTGGGTGGGCACTGCTTGTCCACCATCTAACTGTATGTTATGAAAAGGTGTGGGGGAAACAGATTCAATGAGCCAAGGCAGAAAAAAGGAAAATAAGAAATACAGCAGCCCAAAGCAGATCCTGCATTAGCTGTGCTCTTTTCACCATCATGAACAAAGCTTTTTTGCTCCAAAGCTCAGATGCCACATGAAGGAGCATTGAGCCATCCAAGCCTGGCCACTGTTATACCATGAAATAGGAAGGTGGTTACACTTACAGATATTCAATATCATCAGCTTCTAAGTGATGGTCTTTAAAGACTCATGCAATTATGTTTCACACATTTTCACCCCAGTATCACCACTGCAGGCAGAGTTGAGATTGCTTATCACCTTTACTTTTAATACCTGAATATAAACAACTTTTTTTTTTTTCCTAGTAGAATAATTCTGAACCAGGTTTTGCAAGATTTGGTTTGGGGCTTAATTGCAGTCTCTTTCAAAAAGTTTTCACCTGTACATTACACATATGATGCAATTTAACTTCGGCTTTGTCTAGGAATGCATTTCGATTTCTTTTCTGTTTCCCTTAACTATCAGAAATGTCATACAAGACTGGTAAAGAAACCCAAGGAAACGGTTATTAGATAATAATGTAACAGTGCTATCAGTCATATAGAATCTGCTTTAAAGTGTATTTTTTCAAATTCATTTTAAAGGCAGATTTTAGTATTGAATTTCAGTCTTTTAAAGTCTACAAATTTACTACTGAAAGGAAAAACCTCTTTTCATATATCACATTGTAAGAACTTGCTTGATGTGGTCATCTTTCACGGGCACGTAGTCCATAGACGTTGCAGGCTGTGAACCACTGCTCTGAGATACTAGCCAGCAAACACCAGCAACTGGCATTTACTGCCCAACCTGCACTGGCAGACCTGCCAAAACATACCAGGGAACCTTCCCCAACATTCAGTTTCCTTGTTTGCTTGAAACAGGGATTTCCCTTGGTTATGGACTAGAAGAAAGTTGGTAACCTCCATACAGTTACACAAAGTTAAATACCGTGATCAACTTAATTTATTTAAATATAACCACACTGCAAGTTCTTGATTTATGTGAATTTGTATTTGCAGTCCTTTCAAATCAATTGGGACAAAGAAGAAATTGCCTTAGATGCTACTCTTCTTTGAAGGGACTGCATTTATGATTAATTTTATTTCATAAATAAATTCATTTATTTACTTGTACATCTCCAAAAACTTCATTGCATACTCAAAGAGTAAGTATTAGAATTTAAGGATGAAAAGCTGTGTCCTTCATATGTCTTTAAGAAAATAAATCCCACTTTGGCACACAAAAGACTGATGGACACTTGATTTTTGTCCGGAAATGTGATAGAATGGTTGGAAACGACCACATTTCCATGGTTGAACACATTTATTCCCCTTAGACATCTGCACAGTCACTACTTGACATCTGTGATAACCTGTTTTCAGGTGTACTGAGCAACATTTTGAACTCATCCAGCTACAGACTAGCTAGCCAAATAGCAAATAATCCTTACACTGTTACTCTCACCTCTTAAAATCTCTGACCCCTATACCACTATTTTGCAATGTTCACCTCTTTTCTACCTTAAGATATGCTGTGGCTAGTCCGTGTTCATGGGTGGCACCCTCATGGGAGTATATTTCTATAAAATTTAATGCCACAGGACCTGTGTCTTTCTATTGCCATTTACCTCATCTTCTAAGATGCTTTATTATAAACAGTCATAATTATGATTAATACTAAAGCAGCAACTGAATTCCAAAAAGTCTGGAAATTAAACTGTCCTCCACTAGTTTTCTCAAACATTACCCAAACCATGCTTACTTTGAGGTATCCAGTAGCAGTTCTGCACAAAAGAGGCATTGTCTTAATCACTGACATTTAGGTTATTTGTGAGACCATTTCTTTCTCTCCTTGTGACTAGGGTTAATATTCAACTGAAATGTTCTGTTGCTTAGGAACCATCTTGTAATGCTGAATTCATTAATGCTTTTTCCAGTTTGCTCCCAGGAACCTTGTTAGATAGTGTTTCCCACTTTTACCCTAATTAACAGGTACCTAGTGAAAAAAAAAAGAAAATGTACTTCAGGGAGGAACATTTCTCCTTATCCTTTTCCAGTCTTCTTCCTTCAGCCTGTAAAGAAACTGTAGGATTTCTGACCTCAGGCTTCTAATTCTTTGCCTCTAAATTACAATATCCTTTGAGCAAAGCAGATACAATTCTCAGACTCGTCCTGACATTGCTGTCAAGATAGTTGGGTGGGCTCTTCCCCAGGGCACTAGGTGAGTTCAGCAGCAGATTTCAGTCCAGGCTGGTGTTCCACCCAGTATTGATGGGGTTTTGCCAGTGCTGCACAAAGTCCATAGGAGCGCAGACTGGGGCTTATGGCACTGAGAGTGGCACAGCAATGTGCCAGAAAGGCTGAGTGGTGGCAGGTATAGAGCTAGCAGGCTGTAGAAACCCAGCAGTTGTCCATGGCTCACACCCAGGGGAGCAGAGACATGTCTGAAAGTTGGCTGAATGGTCCCATTCTTTTCTCTGCTTAGTAGAACTCCTCCTCAACACCTCCAAGGTTATCCATAAGGGTCTCGTCTCCCGCCACACAGACATCTTTTAGCTGTTTTGCACTGCATGGTGCTTAGCATGTAATCTTCGTTTTCCTCTGTTTGTGGGTGCCCGAAAGCCACAGGGGAATACAGTCAAGTGTCTGTGTTAAAAAATCGAGCATTCCTTGACCAAGTTGCAGTCTCGGTTGCATCAGTAAGCAAAGCAGGACAAATTCTATTGATGCCATTAAATGGCCTGCATATCACGAGCAAAGAATGAGAGCTCTGAAGTCTTTGTGATGATAAGGAGGTTCTGCTTTCAATAAGCTTATTTCTTTAAGTTTGTTGATTGAGACTTTTTTTTTTTTTTTCCTGTGGTGACCCTGCAGCAGTATTTGTCCCAGTGTTAGACCAAGATTCGTTGGCTGGGAAAGGATAAACGATTAACCTTCTAATATTTTTTTCCCGCCAATCCTTCAACTTAACCTCAGAAGCAAGAATCTTTTCTGATTCAAAAAAAGGGGCTGAGTAGAGTATGGGTAACTTAAAATATATGTGTTGATTGCTGCTGCTCCTCCCACTCCCCTTCTGCAAGTGGAGTGCAGAAATGCCAAAGCAAAAGTGTTTCCATAGTATTTACCACTTAGACCTCTACAGTCAATATCCAGCCCTGATAATAGCAAAGAGCATGTTAGCATGTGATTCTCAGCCAAGATCTGCAGACTCGAAGGTGCAGAGAGTATTAGCCAAGGATTTGAATAAAGAAATGAATTCCTGGATTCTTGTGCAAGACTCCTATGCCCCCAAGATGCCAATGTCTCCACACTGATGATAAAGAGCCTTTCTTTTTCCACGCTGAGTGTTCAGGCAGAACTGTTGATGTCACAAACATTTTATTTATTGCCAGCCCTGATTAGATTTACCAATATTTAGCAGCCAGGCACAGAATTAAGAGACCTTAAGTGGTCAGGTTCTATTAACAATTTGTCTTTGACGTCACCCTGTTAATTGCTTTGTTCTGCTTTAAGAAGCTGATTGAAATTCTTTTACAGTTCTGTTAAATAAGGAAGGCAGTATGCTGCCTGCTTTGTAAAAGCTGACAGCAGTGTTCAGGTAAAATAAAGACAAATTCAAGGAAGTTATTAACGTCACAAACTAAACTGGAGCCTATTTCAGCAAGTCATTCACCTTAGTTATTTTAGTGGCAATCTGAATAAAACAGTAAAACTGAAATGGCGTCAGAATTTTTTCAGAATTTCATTCAGAATTTCTGAATGAGAGGGGTTTTTTTTGTTTGGTTTGTTTTGTTTGACTAAACTGTTGTTGCTGTTTAAGAATTTAGTCCAGGCATTCCATTAATGTAGGTCAATTCAATCAGTTATTTTAACTCAAGAAAGTTACATTCTGTAGGGGAAAAAAAAAAAGTGCAATTCTTTTGAGTTATATACCCCAAAAAGAAATAAAAAGCTGAAAGAAACCTTTAGTTTACCAAAAATCTTTCTATGGAGCAGCCACAATTTGCAAATAAACAAGTTTACCTTTTGTTTGTTGAGAATGTTTCTTAAAATATGTATTTGGTTTAACTGAAGTTAATCTCTTTTCTGACCTTCCAGAACTGCAAGCAAACAAACAAAAGAAATCCCTTATTCATGCACCTCTGCTCATTAGGGAGTCTGTCCCTGAAAGCTTTCCAGAACACTTTCCCAGATGCTAGAACTTCAGATTGCTCTGATAGGATTCAGAGAGTTGTCCAGACAGCTTGATCTTTACTCGTACTTTCTGAGGTTCACTACCAGTAACATTCCTCTCTAGATATCCTCTTTACTGTATCAGCGAGCCAAGCTATGACTGGCAAAATGACACATGAAAAAAAAAAAAAATCTTGTATATGGGGTATGTCTAATGGCTTCATGCCTCTTTCCATGTCCTCAAAACATGGTTTGTAAATGAGAGAGACAAGTAAGTAGCAGCTATATGAATGTGTATCTGCTCAAAAGACTACTTATATCCCCAGTTTCAAAAAATGGTCAGCAAGTGAAGTGATGGGTGGTGACTTGGTTCTAAATTTGCTTGGACTGCAGGAAATAGCTCAGATCTATCAGGCACCAGCTCTAAAGACAATCTCAGTCTTGTTGCAAGCAGAAGGTAAAACATGCCCTGTCCTTAGGCTGCTTTTCTGATCTAAGGGAAAGGAAAAGATGGAAAAAAGAGTGTCAGGAAAGATGGACAGAAAGAATGAGAGCAAATCTATGCCTTGGCATGGAGGGAGGGAATATAAGCATGTCTGACTAAGCCACCTCTAGTGGATGGAGGCTCAGAAACACTGGCATGGAGCTACTTCCATGTGTGACTCATATTAAAAGTCATCATTAAATGGAGTGTGGCTGACTCGTGCGGTTCATGTAGAAAGTCATTATTTAGGTGAAGTAGAAGATGAAATCTGAGGGATTAATTGCTAGTTTTTTCAAGGGTCCTCCCTGACTCTCCAACTTGCTGAAGATCTGAATGAGTGTCCAAGTGAACAGCCCTGAAAGCCTCATGAGAAAGGCTGGTCCTGTGAGTTGGCCAGGCCTGTTTTGCAGAACAGCTGAACACTGATTGAGCATTTGTACAGGGAAGAAAGCTGGTCCACAGGGAAAGAAGCTGATTTTGTGTCTTAAGTGTTGCAATAGGCTCCGGGAGATGCAGATTTAAGACCAGTTTCCATTGCAGACTCACTAAATAGGTGCGAGTTAGTTGCTTGCCTCAGCTGCCTATCTGTAATGCTGGAAGAATAATACTTCCTATTACTCCTCTCCTGTCTAGTTAGATCATGTTCCCTCCTGGGGAACAAATATGGAATATCTCAGTTGGTAGTAATATAATGCTGAAACCAAGGAGCCACCGTCACAAGTGATGTCTCTACATGTCCATATTATTTCATTCCTTTATGTCACCCTGTGCTTCTTTTACAGCATCAGCCTTGACTGCATGGGGAGCTCACAGTGCCTGGAGCTTAGCTAGTGAAGTCATGAGATGATCCAATTTGGATCCATCTCTCCTTTGTCCTTCCAGGACAGCCATCTGATTTCCAGAGTTTCTGCTTACCTCTGGATCCTGATGGGAGCCTAGCTGAAAGTGAGTCCACAGGACAGTCTGCTGGTCTGATGAAAGATATGTAAAAAACAATTGTTGTCGGGATTATTTCAGAAGTAAAAGTATAAGCCCACATAAAGTCTCCTTGAAAAAGTGAGCGGTGCTTCATTTGACATCGCTGGTAGGTATTTGGGTTGCTGCAGCAGCACTGCTCCAATCCAGACACTATCCAGTGATTCATCCCTGTCCCTCTATTAGGGGATCTGCTGACCCAGCTCACATGTGAGTTGCAGAGCTCAGGAAACAGCCTTACACTTTCTAGGCACCAGGCATTGTGGGCAAGAGCAAGAAGGCAGTGGCAGAAGATCTGAGGAACTACAGAGGAGGTGCCATGTTTGGTACTTGTCTGTGAGCTGCTATGTAGATCTGTACAGCCATCTGCAGATGTGATGCCAGATCAAAACAAAAATATTTTGCAGTGCTTTCAGAACCCAGAAACTCGAGCCCTGTGCTAAATGCTCAGCTTATTGCATTTTATATATTTTGAAGTCTAGCAGCAGATTTGACCAGAAAACTGGTTTTCCCGTTTAAATCAGACATTCAGTTTACTACCATTACAAAGAGAAACATGTATTTTCAGCTTCCGACAGAACCCCTTACTTTGCCCTTGGCTTACTGTGCTAAGAGTGAAATCCAAGGAAGGGTTGTGGTTGCATTGCTGGAGGTTGTGGACCCAAGCAGAATGGGGTTAGGGAAACGGATTCTTTTCTTTTAAGTCCTGTCTGTTTGGAGTTGTGTGTAAGCTGTGGTACCAGAGCACAGCCATTGCTGAACCATGTTGTGTGAATTGTCCCATGCAAAGCTCCACCTCTGACTACCCTTGCTCTGGTCTATCTCTAACAAGAATTGCCCTTATGTGTCTGGTGTTTGTGGCCCTGTGGTGAGAGGTGAAATAAGAGGAAGACTTAGTATGCATACTGTGCCTTATATACACGAGTGATTAATTTGGCCATCCACAACTCAGAACGATAATCCCAAATGCAGCAATCAGGAAATGGGCTATCAAAAAATTAGGCTTCAGAAATTGCATTGTTGGAGTGAATACATCAATAAAGGGAGCATTTGGACTCACATCTTCAGTCTCATAATATGAATAACAATGGCAAGAACCATTTTTATGAAAAAAAAAAAGTGAGGAAGTTTAATTACTGGTAGATTAATTTTTGTTCTTCCATTAGAGAGAACTTAAAGGCATACTCACACACAGACCCACACACTGGGTCTGTCACACACACCTCCTTGCATTTCCATTAGCAGTTTCTCTCCTCTGCATTGCCACTTGCACGGTGCAGTGCTTCACCCAGACCCACATGATTAAGTCCTTGTGATTAAGTATTCCCCACGCTTTCCATTTATACCTTGTGCTGTGGATGTGCTGGACATAAGTGTGTGTATACAGAGACAGATATATTCGATTTATGAAAACTATAATGACCCTCAAAGAGATAATCTCACCTGTCCCCAGAGTGTTAATCTTCATTTCCCACAGCCACTTTCTCTTAAATCTGACTAAAGGCTGTTGGGTCTGGCAGGAGAACAACAGTGGCCTTTTCCTGCTCTGAGACAACAGGAGTGGAGCCCAGAAAGCGAGAATGATGCTGACAAGCCAAAGAATGCTGTATAAATTACACAGCCATCATTAAGATTTCATGGGTGCTAATCCTATTTGTGTTTTGCTCCGTGTTTCTCGGTAGCCAGGTTCTTGCCATAATTACACCTGGAACCTTTTCTTTCCTAAGCTGCTTTTTTAGCATTCAGGCTCAAGGTCTTGCTGCAGAGCCTCCAGGTTAAACAAGCACTGGCTTGAGACTTAAAGTGCACCAAGTTTCATGTTATTCTGTACATGAGTGCACTGGAATTATTATTTGAATGGATTTTTAAGCAATACAATATAATGGCTGAGTGTTCTGATAAGACTGAAAGGAAATATTTTCAGAATATTTTGGTTCATGAAAAATAACTTAAAAGTTTTAACCTGTTGGCCTGGTTCATGATTAAAGCAACCAGAGAAATCTTGTCTTTCCCCACAAGATGGAAATTCTATTTTCTGATGAGCCCAAATGATAATTCCCATTCCCAGGATGCCGAGTGGACAAGAGCAGCATTCCTGTCACACTTCAGCCCTGTGTCTCTCTGAGATGAACACACACTTATTAGAGCACAAATCAGGATACCCATAGTATGTTTCCAGATGCATTCTTGGCTTATTAAATCCCTTCTGCACCTTAGCGACACCAGATGGACAGTGCCTTACTGAAAGCTTGTCTTACGGTAATAAAAGTCTTGACATATTTATGGAATAATGTGTGAAACGCGTTCTTAACTCCTGGCTGGAAAGGTGCTATTTAAGCACAGTATTGTGTGTGTAATTTTATATATGTTAAATGGAGGGCCAGTAAAAGGGAATCTCATTGATCCTAGAAATAATTCATCATCATGAATGAGAGAAACCGAGAGTTTCTTGTGTTAGAGCTGTTGATTATAAAATAAACAGCACTTTTTATTGAGTAGCCATGCCTGTTCCCCAGTGTCTGAAGACACATTACTTGCAACACTCCAATCTCACCATGAAGCCAGTCAGTCAGCAGAGTAAATCTTTCTTCTCCTCAGGTCATCACAGAACATTTCAGCTGCTATGTTTTTTTTTAATTCCTTTTTTCTTTTGCATTGTTTATAAACCTGCCAACATCTGAAGAAGGGACTTGTCTTTGTCCCAGAGGTCACGTATTATACAACTCATTTGTTGGTTCAGTTACAGACACTACAAGCTGTCTTGCCTTCAGTTCACATGCTGAAACCACTTTCCTTTTGTAATTGAACCAGGCTCATCCCCATGTGTGCAGTGAGACTTGTTAGGCACTGTATCTTTGTCTGATCATGCTCAAGCGATACAGAAACAAGATATCTGTAAAACAGCTTTGGTTCGTAAGGAACTGGCCAGATCCCAGGACACCATTTTGTTCTGGGATTTCCATACCCAGCAAGTGTTCCGGGAGTGATGTTCAACAGGAAAAAGGGGAGCTTGGGAACATCTTTTTTGTCTTTCGCAAAAATTGCTGTGGACATAATAAGATAATGGGCCATGCTGAGTTTCCTAAAGAGATGATGTTAAAAAAGCAAACAAAGAAAATCCCCCCTGGAGCTTCTGTATCAGAGCAGGGCACACAGCCATTGAAGCATTTAGTTGTGGTTAGTATCTTCAGCCTGGTGCACAGCAATGCATGTGGGGACGATTGTCATGAAACACCAGAATGAGTTGCTGATGGATACAGGATGAAAGACCCAGAGTGGATAAGGAGCTTAACACAAGCCTGGGAAGGGTTTCTGGCCTTTATGCTACCTCAGGGACAAGTGTTAAACCTAAGGAGGACTGAGAAAAGAAAAAAGAAAAGAGGGAAGGTGGTGTACAACTGCTTCAAAGTGCAAGAAAAGATGAGACTGGCCCTTTCTCAAGAGCTTAGAAGCAAAATTGGCTTCCTGGAGAGAGAACATAAGAAATCTGGCAACCTAAATATATTTAAAGGGCTTACAGCTCTCCAGGGAAAATTTTGAGGCTATTGAAGTGGAAAAAAACCATTTGCTAAGATTAAACAGGCTTTTTTCCCCAGGAAAAAAAAATAAATAAAAACCTGACAAAGCAGACAAATGTTTGGCAGGAGACCCAGAAAAGAAAAGGAAAAAAAAAAAAAAGCCTAACCTGGCAATAACAACAATGTGATGTGGGAAATCTGGGCAGCGGAGATGTCCAGCCTGCTTCCCCTTCGTCTTCAACAAAGGCTGTAAGGGGACAGTGAGGTATTAGTCTACACAAAGTTTCCCAGAGACAACTTTGCAAAAAGAAAAAAAAAATGTTGAAAAGCCAGAAAAGGGTCTTTCTAAGCAGAAATTTGAAAATTTGAGGCCAATGAGAACCCTTGCAGAGTTAATGTTGAACAGGCCTTAATACTTGCTGCGTGATAAGGAATGACGATTGCTGCTTGACCTTGAGCCTCATGTTGAGAACAGTCATGGTCACAGTGAGTGCCTCATGTGATGAATGGCAGGTGCTGAATGATTTTGGCTAATTTGATTGCTCATTTTGAAGAAATCGGCTGTGAGAATGTTAGTGTGAAGTAGTGCCTGGTCAGGGTCTCTATCTCTCCATCCCTGAGGCAAAGCACATGCCATTGAGATTAATCTATTCATCTTGGGTTCTCAGCATCTCCTTCCTTGCACCCCACAGAAATCTGGACATCACAATGTGTGACATCTCAGCTCTTACCATGGCAGCAAGTGGTTGACCTGGGATTGGAGCTTCACCCTGGGGAGGAGTGGAGGCAGGGAATGAGTGAAGTTCCTGCTGAAACTGTCCATAAATCACGGTGATATTTGTGAAGTGGTTGGCAGGTCATGGAGAACATTGACGTACCTACAGTGAGGTAAAGGTGAAAATCCTCCGCTCACGTCAGTGCAATCATACTACTGAATCCAAAGGAACAATCAGGTTCATGGGAGAAATGCCCTTGCATTTCAATGGCCAGCTAGGTGTGAAGGGCCCTAGCAGAAGATCAGTATTAACCTGCCTTGTTAATACTGTGAGCTGAGTTGTCATGCTTATCAGCCCTAGTCTCCCTCCAGTATGCAAGATAGATGTAGGTTCTCATAGAGTATATTCCCCTAAAATCAATGACCTGGCTAAGGCTAATTAACACACACTCTCATTCTAAATTAAAAAGGACCTTAGTAACTGAAAGCCCTGTATGATTAAGTAGCTCCAAAGATTAACTGTGATAAGAGTAGTATGGTGCTTCCAGGTTTCCTTAGTGCTACATATTTGTCACACTCTGGTCCCACCTCATGGACACTGTAGCTCTGTTTCAAAGGCTCTCCAAAGTGCATTAGTGGTCATTTATCAGTTGAGAGTGGACAAACCAAAGAATGCGTCTGAGCAGCAGAAGTTTGATCCCTAGGGTGTTGGCTGAGCTAGTAAGCTTGGTGCTCTTCCATCAACATCTACCTTGCTCCTGTTGCCCTGGCTGTCACCCATGTGCTGATCACAGGGCAGCCTTTAGGAGATTTTTCTCCAGACACTGACTTCATGTGAATGCTGAAGGCACTGATGCCTCCTGGTTTATCCACTGTAGCAGGTGCCTACCTCCATGCTTTGGTCCTAACTTATGCAGGAGGTTTCCTGTAGAGGCAGCAGCTTTCCACCCCTGCAACCGCTCCTATGCAAAGCATGAAAGGAATCAACCTTGGAGAAGGAAGATTGACAGCTATTGGATATTATTTCTGTACAGTCCCTACAACAGGGAAGACTAACAGCCTCCAGTCTCAGAGCGAATGTCTGGCTGGACCAGAATAGTCTTTCTGTCCATGGCTAGTAGTGGGTGCTTAGAAATTAATGTAAGAAAGAGAAAAAGCAGAGAAGGAAAATTCCCTGCCAACACCCCTCCTCATTTTTCAGTAATCTGCAGCTTAAAGAGTCCCAGATTGGAGCTTGGATCCACTTCACTGTGTTTAATAAGCCCTTGATGTACTTTTCTTCCATGAATTTGTCTAATTGCTTTTTGAACCCATTTATACTTTGGGCAACGAGCTCTATAGTTTGATTATGCTTTGTGCATGGAAAAGGACTTCCTTTTGTTTGTCCAAATCTATGGCCTGATCATTTTATTCAGTGCCTCTTATTTCTGCCTTACAAGAAACAGTGAATAATTGTTTGCCCTCACTTCCTCCACGCTATTTATGTTTTAGATAACCATACATACACCCCTCATTTATTTTCCCTAGCCTTCTGATTTCTGTGCACAGGACCTGTTCTGTACCTGTCTAGTCTATACCTGTGCCAGTCATCCCTGTGCCCCTTCTATATCTGCAGAATCTTTATCTGAGAAGGTACAACCAGCACAATCAGAACGTAAGCCATTCTAGCAGTATTATGACATTTTTTCTTTGTACTCTAGGTCTTTCCTAATTATTAATAATATGCTCTATATGCCTCTTTGACCCCTGCTGAGCATTGAACTGACTTTTTCAGGGAAATCCATAGTGATTCCAAGATAATTCTGAAGAGATTTGAGCTAATTTAGAACCTGTTTCCATGTATTTACAATTAAAATTGATTTTCCTCATGTGCATCACTTTCCATTTATCAACACAGAATATCTGCTGGTCTGGAAGCATTGTTACCATTCACTTTGTAAAAAAGTATTCTGAAAGTTGTTCTACTTGCATTTCAAATAGAGATTGCTTCAGATTCATCCCTCTTAAACTACTGACCTCCTCCCTGGTGAACTCTGATGAAAGAATTTATTAGGCTTTTCCACTGTAGCCTTTTTTTTCATTGAGTACCTACTGCACCCTAATCATGAACTGACAGTGTAAAGTATCTGACAAGTTTGTTTCTGATGTGCTTGAATTGTTACTTCAGTTGCCTTTTGGGAGTTGTTTCTGAAAATCCTTTTTGCTCTACCATATGACAAATTTTACATTGAACTTGGCCAAGTTTGCTCTTTTCTGTCTTCCTGGTTTTGGCCCAATTTCTGCTCTTCAGTGGATGTCTTTTACTTGAAGTATCTTTTTAAAAAATCTGCAGCTTAACTAAACATAGCCTTTTTCCTTTTATTCTCTCCTTCTGCAATTTTTGATGCTATAAATTTTAGTGAGCATCTAATATGATCTTTTCAATAATTTTCATGCCACAGGAAAAGTTTTTACCCTTTTAGCTGTTGATTTTCTGCCTCATTTTTTATGAAGTTGGTTTTCCTCAAGAAAAATGCTAATGTTACTGAAGTGAAGGGTTTGTTTATTTGTTTCTCAGTCCTACAAGACTGTTGAATTGAATTAAACTGTGCTTGTTATGACAGAATGATTCTTAAAGAACTGTGTCTCAAATTCAGTCCTGGTCAGGACTGGATGAGGAGTTGTTTTTCCTCCTGCAGAATCTCAGAACTGTGTATCCAGACTTTCTGTATTCATTAGGCTCAATACATAGATGTGTACTAAAAGGGACTGCAGAATTATGCCTGTCTGGGACATGATTTCTCTCAGGATAAAACAGCTTATATGTTAAATAACTGGATTAGCATATAGGCAGTCTAGGATCCTATTTGGGGTGTTTCTTTAATCACTTTTGTTTACTTGTTTATTAATAATTCACAAGACTAGGTTTCTAGAAGTAGATACATATACTGTGTATCTCCATGCTGTGTTCCTGTCACAGCTCACATGGAAGAGGACAGATTTTCAGTGTGCTAATGCCCAACTTTTTCCAAAAATATATGTAGTAGCATTAAGACACAGAAAATCACTGACCACTTCTGAATGTCTGCAGTTACATTGTCCATGTCTTTCCTTTCTGCTTTCCCCAAGAATTTCTCACAATTCTGCCACTCTATAAAGGATATTTTAAAAATCCCCAAATGCAGAAGGCTTATGTTATCTGTACCAGCATTTCCTAAAAGTTGGCTCTACTATCTGATGCAATAAATATTGCTTAGAACATCCAAGACTATAAATCACTAGGAGAATAGCTTGAACCCAATAGCAAATTATCACAATCAAAGTTACAAAGCTGTAGAGACTTACACATTTTACTTGAGCTCAAACTCAAATGTTTAATATGTGGCCCCTGTACACGAGATCAGCTGGAAAGCAAAACCTCTCTCTGTAACCCTTTAATAAATCTATTCTTTTATTTTTAGTAGCATCTTTAACGGCCAACAGTTATCTGTCATGTCTAGCCTGTCTGGTCTTTTTCACTGTCATATTAAATAATATACTGGCATCATGTTTTTGTAAGAGGATTTTGATAAGCAATAAAAGAAGAATCTGATTGCACTGTCATGAAGCTCCTGTAAGGAGAGCTGAAACTGAGAGCCCATTATGTACCAGTGTGTTTCCAAGAACAGCTGCTCTCGGTGGCTATCCCAGCCCTACACCTCTGTAGCATTCAGCAAAACCCCCTTCTTTCTGCACTGCAGTACTACCTGCTATTCAGGTGGTGAGTCCTCATACAGGCACCCAGCAGCACTGTCCAGCATTGAATTCCTGCTATCTCCTGCTGTGCACAGAGTGCCAAGCAAGAAAAATGGTGAGATATTTCATGCTATTGACAAATGGTGACAGGATTCAGATGGCTGAGCTCTTTTCCACTCTAGCCTTGAGCAGGTTTGAACCTCCATCTCGAGTATTGAGAGTTTTAGCATATCATCTGCTACCCTTTGCTACCTGCTCCAAGGTCAGACCTACTAAAGAAAGGTTCTGCATTAATTGTTATGGAAAAGAGATTTGAAGGTGACTGTCAAGAAATGAAAACACTAGAAACACAAAGCAAATAAATTAGACTCTATTCACCTACCCACTTAAAGCTTCTATACTGCCCAAGACTGGAGAAGGGTTCCCGGGCTGTTTCTTACCCATCCCTGGACTCTGAAAGACTAGGGGGAGTGGTATACAGAAGCACACAAACCAGATGTTAATTGTATCCAATTTTCTTATTTCAAATAAAATTTTATGATCAGGGTGCAGGGTGATCTGGAAGACAAGGCAGAGGTTTTGGGCCAAACGTAATTTAGGATAGCTGCCTCAGAAATACTGGACCCAGATAGAGACATAAAAGTGCTCTTCATGCAGGTTGAAAACTAAGTACAATGTTTGTTATTCTGTCTTAGTCTGGCAAGATGTTGGGGTAATAAGAGGTGGGGAAGCATTGTTTCTGCTGTTGATACAGCATGATTACTTTTTTTCTTAAAATGTGTCTCTTTAGAGAAGACATAAAATTGACAAAGGCAATCTATGCGTTCCCAGCAAAGGTCTGCAAAATTATGGGCTGCAATCTAAAAAGTGGTGTAGCAGAAATACAGTAGGATCAGCTCTAGCAGTGACTTGTAATTTCCCACCAGCTGAATTGTCATGTGATTGTCATAGTGAGTGAGTAGGACAAGAGGAGGGGTGCCATGCCTGGGAGGAGAGAGCTGTTATTTATGCACAAACACATTAATAATCAACAATGATGAGAAATGAAACAGAAAAATCATATGACAATTTAATAGGATTTTGGTAACATCTGATATAATTATGAAGTTTTGCGTGAATCTGACAAGGACTTCAACAAATTCCTTTTCCCATTTTAATGGAGGTTAAATAGATTTATGCAAATCTTAGGGCAGATTTATTAAATATTATGTAGATTTTTGCAAACCCACTGGAGATTCAATAACAGTTATTTTTGAGTTAGCAAATCTTTCCTTACGCTTGTTAGAGATCTTGGTAGATTAAACAAGAAACCAGGTCTAGCAAACGTTGAAATTTAATATTTAGAGTTGGACTGAATAAACCATAGGTGGATTTTGCAATGACGTGTTCAATATTTAACAAATATTGTCTCATCTCAAGAAAATAAATGTTAAATAAGGATGAAGCTAATAAGGTTCAGCAAGGCAAGAAGCTCCATTTACAAATCTTTTATGTATTTAATAAATACATTTATTAAATGAAGTGCAGTGCTCATTGGAGATTGTATCGACGTAAGAAATTCATCTCCGGTATGACTTAGTCAGACTAATTCCCCATTTATTAAATGTTCTTGAGATTTAGAGAGTCCACATCAAGCTTAATGTGCATCTGGGAGGCTCTGTAAAGCATTCATAAGACATGGCAGCCAGTGGCAGCCTTGGGGTTAAGAATCTCTTTTGTTTGTGCTTTACCCCATGAAAGGGACACCTGAAGGAATGAAGGAAGAGAAAGTTATTTTGAACAGAAATGTTTCTAATATTTCATTTACGTGGAACAGAAGCTTCTGGAGATAGTCATGGAGGACAGGGAAGCTCATATGCAGAAGCAGGAGGACAATGAAGTTACTGGAGTTGTGGTAGCTGTAAGATTATATAGACTTGGCACACTAGGACAGACACCAGCAAGTCTCTGGGACACTGAATATTCAGCATTTTTAGCATCAGGGAAAAGATATATCCTGCAGATTCAGTGGAGTGACCCCTTAGCCATAGTGCAGGTAGAATAGCAGGGCAAACATCTGTTAGTAATTTGTCTTTCTCTTGCTCTACCTATGTTTTCTCTTTCTGGCCAGCTCATTTCTTGGCCGCCTTGTTGCTGAGACCAACAGAGAGGTGATGAGTCACTCTTGTTATTTTAAGTGTGGATGTCTGTCCCCCAGGAGCTGACACAAGTCTTTCAGGTTGTGTCTGGGGTCCCTGGACAGCTGGTAGGTGCTCTCAGGGCTCAGCTGCTGCTGCTCTGGAGTATGTGGTACTAAATACTGCTCCCTGAATGGTGGGCATAAATTAGAGTTACAGTCCCACTGATGAGCACAAGTATGGTTTGGTGACTCAAAATTCATGCTGCCTGCCATCTTCCCAATGGCACTGCAGCAGCGTGCTCACTGTTGCCAGAGCATTAACACTTCCATGAACTCTTACTGCATATGGTGCCCTCGAAGACTAGCTATGTGAACACACTAATATTGGGGGGTGATTTGATAGGCCTGCGACAAATGTATCTGACTTATTTTCACATCTAGCAAACATCCTTTGGAGTAAAAATTGTAGTGATGGTATTTGTGAAGATCTTGAATTCTGCTTGGCCTAGGTAGTTCAAAAGACAGTGTAAATTAAATGTGAAAGATAACTAAGAATACTAACCCACATCATTTCCAGTCAGCTCCCTGCACTGAGACATTCCAGGTTTCTTGGAGACGAGAGGGGATGACTTCATAGCTTGTCAGTGTCACCCTCTGTTTCACAAATGGCTTAAAAGGAACAACGATGCAAGTCCATTTCACTCAGATTCCCCTTGTGTGTCCCTATCAATTCTCAATATGCATGTAGCACGTCTCACCACTTCCCAGTTCTTCACAGTGTCCATCTTACAGAGGAGGTGCTGTCCCAGAGTATTTCACAAGAGGGTGTTACTGGCAGAATGTTTGGAATCTTGCTGTCGGCAGTCCATCTTGTGGGAGTCTCCAACCATCTCTCATAGAGGGGACAAAGCAAGGGTACCTCAACAAGGCAGGGGGAGTTCAGCAGGGATGCACATTTATTACAAACAGGGCTGTTTACTGCTGTCTGCTGCTGTTCCAGAGCAGATCAGCTAAAGAGATTTCCCAACAGCAGAAAAAACATCTCTCAGAGGAGATAATAATCATAAATGAAATCAGAAAACCTTCAAGTATCTTTGTGCGTACAGTAATAGCACGACATTTAGAATCACAGTGGGATTAATAATGGGGAGCATCGTTCCACCACTTGTGGTCTGTTTTGTTCAAGGCAGGGGGGTGAGCTGCACTGCTGCTGTGGCAGTCCCCAGGGAGGGCTCCTGCCAGGCTTCTCCCCCAGACCCTGGCTGGGGGTGAAGGTGGAGTGGCATCTGGTTTGCTATTCAGCGGCAGAATGACTAGAGATCATACTGTAGCCCCTGTCTTGATGGCAATGAAGCTATTTAGCATTCTGCCACTCCACACAGGAAGGAAAGAAAAATTGCAAGAAAGCTGAGCTGAGATTCAGCTCACACCAGCCTTTGCAGAAACAATTATAAAATGCAAATACTATGGACACTTCCTTAACAAAGCAAATCTATCCATTACCTGACTCTGTTCTTTTATCAAACATCTATTTAAAGGGAAAATTCTTCTCTAGTTTTTCCCCACCCTCCCCTCCATCCCTTGTGATGTTAATACAAGTTGTCCATCAGATTCCTCATTGTATCACCATGCCCAAGTAAGCTGATTCCTAAATGCTTACTGTGTCACATCAGATAACTGTAACACTGCTGGGCATCTCCTTGTGTCAAGCAGCTTTGTACAGCATGAAGGTTTATGGCAGGTGAGAACTCCTCATTTTACAGCAGGAACAAAGAGAAAACCACACTTTTTGCCAGAGCAACTCCCACGTGTTGGCAGGGAGCCACCAACCAGATTAACCCATACCTATTCAACAAGTAAGCAAGATGTGCTAAAGAAACAATCCTTGCTCAAGATGGTCACTTTTATTTCTAAAACAGCCTTGCCCTGAATGTATATCAGCTCTGACTGCAGTATCACCCACTGATAATCCCTTCTTTCTTGGCCAGGGTCCAAGGGCAGCTCAGTCCTACCCGGCTCAAAGACTAAAACAGTGAAAAAAAGCTCAGGTTACCAAGATGCCAAGCAAATATTGAAAATCAGACAAGAGCCCTGAATACCAAAAAAAAAAAAAAAAAGGCAGTATACAGCTAGAATAAAACCTCTTCTCCCCAAGCCAGACAGTTGTTTTGTTCTTTTTTTCTTGCTGTTAAACCTACTTCGTTCATCACAGTATGGACAAGCTTGACACGCTGACCCTCCTGCCATAAAAGCAGGGACTCCCTTGTCCGAGCTGGTGGAGCCTGTTCCTTCCCAGTTTTCTGAAGGTGGCCATGCCAGGCGGTTACGCAGCAGGTGTCAGCAGGGACGCCTCAAAGCAGACAAGTGTTTCAGTATTCCCTTCTTGCTGGCCTCTCTCTTTCTCTGCCATTTACATGATGTGCAAATTGTCAGAGTATTTTGCTGCCTTCAACAGGATTTTGAAAATAGATCATCCAAAATTAAGGTCACTTTTCTCTCTTTCTGATTAGCATTGAGCTGCCTCCATATCTCAGGGGTGGGAAATAAAATTTAAATGAGGTTCAACATTTATTAGGAAATTTTCTTTAAGATGCTGTTACGTTCTTGCTTCTAAGATCTATTTCCTTGCAGCAATCAGTTTTAAGAGTCTCTATTTAATTCAGGTGACAGGTCCAGTGGAGTGAGACACGGGTAAATCTGAGGCTTAAAGTTAGAATAAAAGAGAAATCGAATGGAATTGGGTTTTACACTCTGCCTTTCACACTGGGCACATTGTTATTCACATTTATCACCATCTATAAAAGATGCAAGAAGAGGAAAAAAGCAGGAAATGAAATGCCAAAAAAATAACTGTCTTTAAAGGATGAGCAGCTGAAGAAAGCCAGAGAATTCAGACTAAAAAGGACACCCTGAGAGAAGGCTCTAACTGTTGGATTTGTTAAAGGGAGAGAGGAACTGGAAGACATAAAGCATGATGTGGGAATTTACAAAACTGTTCACAGTGAGAACTCAGCTAATTCCTTACTCGCTTAATCTGCAGACCCAATTATCCTTACCCCATCAAAAAGTCCTCCACAACAAGCAAAAAATATCCAGAGAGCAACCCACCGTAACATTTCTTTCCTTTTTTTTTTTTTGCTAGGGTTTAATAGCAAAGGGCTCTGATGAGATTTCCCAGCACCAAGAATCCATTACTTTTAACTCAATATGCCACAGTACTTTTATGAGTATAGTAACTAGCACTGTAAATAATTGAAAATAAGTGATACTTGTTAAAATAAATTAACAAAGTGTATCTTGTAATGCGATATCTTTGATTTTTTTTATTGTGTTTGATTGCTAATTTGCAGAATTCTGCACTCCCAAATACATCTCTTAGTCATTAGTGAAACTTGTTCCGATCTGCTTCATGAATAGAAATGACTGTACGGTTTTGATATCAATGAAATAGGGGACTTCATGGCTGTGGAATATGTCAGTTAAAGAAGAGGAAGGGAGAGGAGTTGCTATTCTTATGTAGTTTGGGAATATATCCTGCTTTTCCTCATCCTTCTGAAACTGGAGCACTTTGCAAGTGGGGGCAACAGGAGGAAGAGGGGTTTGAAAAAAGTTAGAGATATTTTTTCTATGTAGGATACAAACTTAGTTTAAACTCAAATTTCTTTGGTTTTATTTTTGGTGGTAGAGGTGGAATGGATTCCTCTGTTCCATGCCATGAGTTCAGTTTTTCTGAAGAAAGGAGACTTTTGGCTATATATTGACTCAATTGCTTAACCAGGGCACTTTTTTTTTTTTTTTTGCCTTCATTTACATCCAATGTGCATTGCTACTGACTTTCTATATGCTCACGTCTTCCTTCCGTTTCAAAACCTGCTTTAAAATAAGAACCTTTATCCAGTACTCCTGATATCAAACAGGAATATTTCCTCCCCTGTACAATTATGAACATCACACTTGGAAGGGACTTCAGCAGAGCAGCAGATCCATTTCCCTGCCCTAGGGCAGGATGAACCATCCTCATGTCATCCCTGACAGATGTGTGTCCCATTTAAAGACTACCAGAGATAGGGACTCTGCTGTATTCCTGGTGCTCTGCTCTCTTCATCACTTGAAAGCTTCTCCTGATATCTATTCTGAGTCTTTCTTGCTGCAATTTATTCCTATTTCTACTTACTCTACTAACTCTGAAAGCAGAGGAGAGATTATAGCCTTTATAAGTGCCTTTTTAATGTTATTCAAAACTTAAGTTCCCCACTGAATTTCCTCTTCTCTCTGCTGAACGATCCCAGACTGTTAAGTCTTTGCTTGCAGGTCATGTTTCGGAGATATTTGATCTTCCTGTTTTCCTTTGGTCTCTCTCCCATCACTCTGCCCGTCCCTTGAAGCATGCATTAAAACCTTACGCCGATTGCCTAAGGAAGCCTCCAATACACCAGGTTTTGTTGCTGCTTAAAAGAGACTGAAGTCATACCTCATGGCCTAAGATTTCTATTACAGGCTTCCACATTTCAGGCAAGCAGGTACAATGAAACACTTTCCACAGCACTCAATCTGGCTACCTTCAAGTGCCCGCCATTCAATCAGAATAAAAGTTGCCTACACTTACTCATGCCAAATTTGCAGTTAGCTTGAGCAGATGTTATTAAGAACTCCCAAGACTTGACCCTGTGTCCTAGATTATGTGAGTGACCTCAAGATGTACCAGAAAACAGTCTATTAGCTAAACTGTCTCCTCGGCGTTTTTTAATAAAGGATGGATTTTAAGTGAAAGAAGTCTAGCAGTGTGTCAGATATGTTTTTTTCCCTATGTATAAATTTCTATGAGCCATATGGAAAGGAAGAGGGGGAGGGCACCAAATTTACATATAAGCCTCTTCACCATAATAATAAGGATTCAACATTCCCTTTGCAGGCAGAATCTAAAAGGTTAAATGTGCCAGTGGAGCTGCCACTGTCACCCCCCCAGTTTCCCCCCCAAAACAGCTCATTTTTTCGACAAAGCCAATTATCTGAAAATGACAGGAAATGATTAGTCATGTTAATTAAAAATAATTTCCTTTCCCACTCCTAAAAAGGTCAGATCGTCAGCTGTATGGAAAATTGAGCCTTCATGCACTTTCATTTGATTTCCCATTCAAAGTCTAATTAGTTACAATTTGTTGTTAAAAGAGATCATTTTTTTTGATAAAGCCCATATTTTTTATCCTCTCCCTAGTCATTATCAGGTTGATACTATTATTGCACTATATGTGTACATGAATGCGTTGTGGCTAGCCCAGAAAATAATGAACAAAAGCTGCCCCAGAGAAGTGCATTTAGAGACTGTTTCTGTGTGCAGTGGCTCTGTGGTGTCCTCCAGCCTGAGTGTTTTCTCTAGCTGGAGCTACACCAGGAAGCTTTGTGTGGTTCAGCAACAGGGAGAAATCAGGCCCATTTGGACACTCAGCAACTTCTGCCTTCTGTGAACTTCTGGAGAAGTTAGAAGATAAAGCTGATGCTAAAAACCAGAGTTCATCTGCCAGGAAACCAAATGGAGAGAGCAAAACCTGGGAGAAAAGCAGGTTTTGTCCTAGTCCTCATTTGATTTTCCACGTGTCACCACTGGTGAAGCATATCTTTAAGCAGTGTTGGGCAGAGTTCAGTTTTTGAGGTTATTGGCCAGTGACTGCCTGATGCCATAAGGCAATACTTCCAGACCCTTATGTTATTTCTCAGTGTTATTTTTTGTCTTGGTGACAAGAGCCAGGTGGGCTCTAACAGGCTTTCACTTGCTCATTTACTCAGTCAAGAAGAATCAAAGTGAGTCATCCTCAGGTGGCTTCCTCATCTTTAAATTTTGCTATTCCTCCAATCTCACTGGTGAATGCCAGTGCTGGTTATTTTAAGTGATGCAGAGGATTCAGCCTTCAGGGGAGAAAAATCGTCAGTCCCATCCCAAATGGGTGAGCATCATGACCCATTGTAGCTGTACCTATGGACACTAGGCCAGAAGCTCAGTGCCTCATGAAATGCTGCAGCTGTACAGGCATGTGAAAACAGCCTTATATTATAGTCACAGAGGGTAAAGACAGAGTGGAACTGGTGAATAAGTGGGGGAAGAAGGAAAGTCCAAAGAGTTGCGGTCATCTCTAACCTATGAGATCTTGAACAGCACAAGGCACTTGCACCAGAGGGTTTCCTTATGCCATCTCAAACTATATTTACTTCCAAAAAAAAGTAGGTTTGGAAGGACCATTAGGGATGTCTCTGCTGTTGTGTTTCAAGGCTCTTGAATGCAGAGCTGAGACAAGAGACAGAGTGGATAAACAGCAACAGAGATCAGTGGTAAAGGTTCATTTTAATTTCTCAGGTAGAAAGGACAGGGAATTTCTTGGGCTGACTGATCAGCTCTGCCATTTACTCTTTCAGTCCATATCCTTACTTACCCCACTAACTGGTGGCTGTGGCTCCTGCATGCAGGCAGCCTGTTCCTATACTTTCTATGAGAGAGAGATAAGTCCAGTGAAAAAAAACCCACATGTTCTTCAGTCTTCCATGAAGAGTTTTCTTAAGTTCTTTCTTGCTTTTTTTTTTTTTTCCTTTCCTTTCAAGGAAAATAAGTTATGTGACTGGTGACTTTACACATGGAAAATAATGCTGAAAAAGGTGCACTCACGTTTTGTTTATGCACAAACTCTCTACAGAGAGATGGTGTTGGTAGGAGTGTGCATTTACAACATTCAGCTGTAAAATACTGAGACACTTTCTAGTCCTGTAAAGACTACCTGACAGGCAGTGAGTGATAAATACCATTTTGGGAAAGTCCTCAATAGGGGTATTGATTAATGTAAAGATTTCTGGTCTCAGCTTGGCTCATACTGGAACCAGTGCTCTGTCCCTTTCCATTTGCCTTGAGGTAGCTTACTCCCAAAGAAAATTGCTTTTTCTTTTAATGAGAATTTGTGCTTCCACATCTCCTCCCACCTCCTGTGGGTGCAGCAAACCTGGGGAACAAATAGGAGTGTTATTACTGAAAATAACAGCTTAGAAGTGTTTCAGACTAACTCCTAGTGACTTAATAGAGCCCGTCAACATGGAAAGACCGTTGAGTAGCACAAGTCAAATGAGAAACCACTTAGCAGCGCAGCAGTGTGGGAGATTAAAATGCCTCTTTGCAGAATATAAAGGTCAGTGAGGCAGTAAACTCCTTAAAGGGGAAGACTATACATTTCATGCAAGAAGGACCAAGGTTGGAAAGATTCATGTCAGCCATGAGTATCAATAATTCCTTCTAAAGGAAAATAAATTTATAGATACCATTTGGGGGCTTAATGGCATGCAAAGGCAGCCACAGCTCTGTGGCCAGCTACAGGTTCTCCAGCTGGGATGAAAACCCTCAGAGACAGAGTTATGCCTGTTTTTCTGCTCCCTGCAATAAATCCACTGCCAATGCCTGAGAGAGCAGCTCATGCCATGAGACACCAACCCATCCTTTCCCACTCTTATTTCCACCGCTCTGCCATCCAGGCTTAGCCACCTAATAGGATTGCTCATCAAATGGGCAAACAACCATGCTTGTGTGCATGAACATCCATCCTAAAGACTTTTAAATTGCACTTGTCAACCAGGTATTTGAATGAATCTCTGCAGACAGTAAGCAGCAATGACCTCATCACGCTGTATGAGTCCATCTCGCTTAGCACTCCAATTAGGAATGCTCTCGAGCTCACCTCAGTGCAAAGACCTCCCTCTCCTGCACATTGGTGCTACCTTTCTATTCTAGCTAATTGGCAAAAAAAAAATAATAGCAAAAAGCAGAAAAGGTTCATTAAGGAGTTAGTTTTGATGTTGCACCAGGCTGTGGTGGCATGTGAGTGAGTCTGCCAAGGAGTGGAGGAAATGTGCCAAGTGCATCTGATGTACTCACAAACAGAAATAGAGGCAAAAAAAGGTGGAAAGTATTTTGTACAGGTGCATTCTCCTCTCTTTTGTGACCCTGTGAATCCAAAATATTACTAGTGAACACAAAGTTGTAGCAGAATCTATCCTCCTGCCTCTATTTTCCAGCTCCATTTCCTCTGCATATTATTGATTATAATAATAACAATAATAATACTCAGCTCTTAAAGCTTTTCTAGAAAAAGCTAATGTCTCTAAGCCTGCTGCCAGCAGGGGATAAGGAACAGCTTGCTATGAGAAAATGCTGATTCTGAAAATCTGAATGTTTCAGGGGACAGTATCAATTTCATCTGACTTTTATTTAACATTCTGCTTGGGTAAGGTTGAAGCACTTTGTTTCAGCCTCATCACGTTGGGTCTCATATGAATTATAGACCAACAAATGTTGCAGTGAGGCAATTTGCAAAAGCAGTTGGGGGAAGGGTAACTTCATTTCATGAGAAATTTCAAAATGCTAGGATTCTTTTTCAGATATTGCTCAGTCTTTTCTGAAATTTCTCTGCGATAGAAAGAACAGAAACTGCAGCATTTGGAGAGCACTAACTGGAAGTTGGTAGCTCGATAAAGACAGTGATTTTGAGAGTGAACTAGCCTATTCTGAGGACCACAAGGGAAAAAAAAAAATCCAGGGAGCTGAAGCTCCTGTGAAATACAGGGACCAGCTTTCCTGAGGACAGCTAAGCCTACTGTTTTTTACCATCTTTTTCGAGATCCCAACAGCCTTTTAGAACTGGTCAAGGTTTCTCAGTAGCTTGGTCAGGACAGAGCACTGCCATCCCGTGGACAGGGTGCTGGAGCACCAGACAAAGCACAGAGGCTGCAGCATGCTCAGAAATGATGCCCAGAGCAGGGCTTCCTGAGCTGTGCAGTTGGGAAAACAAACCAAAGGCACTTTGCTGCCCAAAACTCACTATGTCAACACCCAGTATCATTGCCAAAGGCACTGTCATCAGCGCACTATTGTTAACTCAAGGCACGCAGGCTTACATTTATACTGCTGACCTGCTCTGCATCCTTTAACAAATCGTTTCATCTCTGTCTTCTAACCATCTTCTTCCAGTTTGTCCAATTTAGCTCTTCCTGAGGGCAAGAACTCCAGGTTGCTCTTTAGTGTCTAACACAGCCTTAGTTAGCACTTCTAGGCAGGAATGTGTTATAGATAATAAACTTTAGTGCTCGGATGATGAAAATAGCCCGGAGTCTTCGTTCAACATTGCACTCAACATGAGCATGTATGAGATCATATCTTGCTTTTTCTTGACCTTTGCAGTGGGATGTGTGGCACGAGGAACTCAATGAAAACCATAGAACTAAGACATGAAATGCTGCTGCCTGCCTCCATCCAATCTGTGACTTGGCTGTTAAACCACATGGAGACTGCACACTCATTGTAAATACAGTAGGGAGGCAAAACAAAAAAACATCTCGAGGAAATGGGAAAAAGGCTTCTGAATTTTTTAATAACGCATGCTCTGTTTGAAGGTTTTGTTGAGGATCTTGTTTATAATCCTGCTGCAAATACAACACTCCAAAATAAAAGCTGTTTGGTCCTTTCAAGCTAACAGCCCTTTGTTCGCAGCACATTAGTGGAACAATTTTTAAATAATGACTTAATTTTTCTTTTCTCTTGAAAGATGCTTTTTTGCAGTTAGAGGCTGGCTCTTCATTTTCCCAGTCTGCACTCTGATTCATTAGTACTAGTTGCATCCAACTTGTAGAGGTTTATTTGTTCAGCTAGAAATGGGACATTAGCATTTTAAGAGAATGATGCGTAGCTTTTAGAGACAATATTCTTTCTGCCATATTCTGCTGATCCTCTCTTAGAAAGCACAGAATGCCACATTCTCTCCCTCCAAAATGATGAGTTTATTATAAACAGTTTATCACTTGGGGCACGATTTTCTATTTCTATTCTTTTTTTTCTCCCACATTTTTTTCTATTAAAAACACTTAACATTTTCTGCATGCATTTACTGGGCTGAAAAGTTATAGACTGGCAGTATTATTCAGACTCAAGGAAAAGGAATGTAGGTCGTGAGCATCATCATCCCACCCTTGGAACCTTTCTAAAGGCAAGCCAGGGTCCCTCTGTCACTCCTGCCTGTGCATATTGACCATGGTCTGGAGCAGTCAGTTATGGCCAGGTCTGACATCCCTGAGTGTCAGCGGTCGCTGTAGCTCTGGGACACCTGAGCAGGAGTTAAGTATCTAAAGCACTCTAAGATACTGCCCCACAGAGGGAAGAATGGAGTCCTGCATTACGTGCAGTATATTGCATGGAGAGTGTGTTAAGGCTGTAAAATCAAGTGCTTGTGAATTAAGCCGTGCCATAATTACAATTTCCTACACAGTCTGGAAATACAAGCATTGCAACATTCCGTGTGCTTCATATTATCTCTTTTGCTCTTTGTAACTTGGCTAAAAGAGGGTGAGATATACGGAAAACCTTATTTTTCTGATCTGTATCATCCTGGTACAGGAGATCTCCTTACCAGCAGATTGCATTCCTGCACCTGTGGCAGTGTATGTAGACTATAGAATTTTTCCATAAAAATTGCTGATAGAATTTCTTAGCATCAGTAAAGCAAGGAATTTCTACCACTCCAGATACTAGTAAATGGTTGAATGATATGAAAAGTAGAAGTGGAAAAAAAGTATAAAAACAAACAACACAAAGTGAAGAAGGCAACTCAGCTGGCATGAAATCAGGCACTTGAACAATTTGCATTAAGCCATGCCATAAGCCAGTAGCTTATGGGACTATTGCACTACTTACCTGTGTCTTTTTAGCTTAAGTATTTACCAAAAGACTTCTAGCTCCTGTAGTCCTCTCTCGGGAATACATTTTCACTTTACCTCCAGCTACAGCCCAGGCAGCTCTCAAACCTTAGGAATCAGCTGACAGTGGCAAATATACATCTCCTACCCCACCTGCACTGTAGTTGTGTTAACCCAAGGCAAGCTGCATGGTCCAAGATGCTCACTTCCATCTTCCAGGCACCGGCTTTCCCTTCTCCAGCTTCCCAATCTCAAACACATGGTTATATCTGCCAGGGTTAATTTCTGCAGCACCTTGAACCATCTGATACCAGGCATTGCAAGGGGGGAAGCAAGGGCTTGTGACCGAATACTCAGAGCTGGTAAAACATGGGGTGACTTAGGTCTGAAAATTGATCCTAAATTGAGCCTGTGACTGAGGCTGTGAAATGCCAGCTCTGCTCCCTGAGCTGCCAGCATGAGCTTGCACATTCCTGGGTAAACCACAGATTTTTCTGTGATATCTTTCCCTTAGCACTTATGTCATGGAGTAGTATCCACCTGGCTTTGAAATCATTGGAAAAAATGTTGCTGTTTCCTAATGTGATGGCCACAGACAAATATTGAGTATTCTGTGCCCGCACGTCATGCCTAGCATTCACAGCTGACCATATTTTAAAATAAAAGGATACAGGGGTCTTACTCTAGATTTGATAACGATCTGGAGTAGGAGGAGGAGCATGGCATCATTTTTGTGAGTAAATGTAGTATTTAAGTGTGTGTTTATTCAGAGTGGCTCAAAAGTGAACTGAAATGAAAGCACCAGCTACCTGGCAACAATAGGACATTGAAGATATGGAGGCCAAATATATCAAACTGGACAGATTCAGGCATAGTAACAAGAATAAAAATGTGATTCTCCTGAATTTCCTGGCTTTTACCAGCTTGTGTCATGCATAGACCTGGTATTAACTGAATATACATTTGTATCTGTTATCATCTATTTGGGTGGTCAAGACTAGCAATTAATAATAACAGCAACAGGAGTAATGCTGCTTTCTGAGCTGAAAAATATCTGACACTGATTAAACAGCAAATCTAAATAATTGATATTAATTACATGAAGTTTTTAGCAATATTCTGCACAAAAGAACTCTGAAATTAAAGACTTAGAAACCAGAGATAATACTCAGCAGCTCATCCAGAGGCATTATGCAGATACATAGGTGATGTGAACCCAAGGACTGTGATTCATAGAGCTCTTCATCTTACTTTACCCATGTTTAACTGGCATTTACTGAAGTAAGATGTCCAGGTCTGGCAGAAAAGGGATTACTTGGTCCCTGACTTGTTAAAAATACATTTTAACTTACTTTTTTTGCACAAGAAGGCATTCCTGGAAGATTTGCAGTAAAAAGATCTTATCTTATTATTTTGAACCCTCCTTTCCACTCCAAATTTGCAGTTTCAGGACAATGTATACACAATCAAATACCATCCCACAGAGAGGTGATTGGACAGTGAATGTAGATGTCATGGAAATAGCTTGGATCTCAAAATCATCTACAAAATTTTAAAATATTTATCTTCCCTGGAAAGACAGTGACTTATGGTAAAGCTGCAGCAGTGGGAACCTGGTGGATAGATGTCAGACACCAGCTGAGCATCTGTCCCCTTATTGTATTTTAAATGATACACATTTATAACTGTAAAGCAGACCGACAAGAGATACTGTCTAACATCACCATCACTAATAGCTCTAATAGCTCATGTATCTGCAGCTTCATCCTGTCCCATCTCAAGGCAATTTTGAGACAATGGGCCTAGCTCTTCTCAGATAGATATAAATTAGATGTATAGAAAAGGCACAATTCCCTTCACAACAATCAAATTACACTGATCCCCCTTCCAGTCTGAGCCACCAGCAACCTACTTATCTCCTGAGAGGTAAATGCCACATGGAAATCTGGAGGAATTTTTCTATTGCTTTTAACTCATTACTTTCACCCTAGCAAATGTTTCATCACTTTTTTCTTTTTTTTTTTTTTTTTAGTGGTGCAGTCTTTTAAGGAAAAAATGCTGAAATGTGCAAATATGCAGTAAAAGCCTATGCAAATCCATCATCTTCTAAGCCTTCCTGGTGAGGGTGCAGTTCCCCTTGAAGTCAGCATCAGGAACTGGCTTTCCTGTAGGGAAGGTCCCAGGGTGCAGGCAGTGCTGGCACATCTTTACCAAATAGCTGCTACAGCAGCCTTGGCACCTATGTTTTTGAAAGCTACATTCTAGCTTATAAAGGGAGATGTGCAGACTTTGGATTTGCCAGCCACTGGGAAGTCTGTGCTCTGCCAGCATCCAGCTCACTACCTACACGTGCACCCATTTCTCCTTGGGCTGTGAGTGATGGCACTCTGCAATTGGCCTCCTCCCAGCAAAGAAGAGGCTTAGAAATGCTCCCCTGGAAGGGAAAGGGGAGAAAGAGAAATGGGGCTGAAGTAATAAGCACTGGGAACCCATGATATGACATGTTTTGGCTCTTTCCAAACTTAATGCAATTTTTATATGTAGACATAAAAGAGCACATTTTCTGACTCCCCACAAATAATTACCTGATAAACCCCGACTTTTGGAGTTGGTCCGAGCCATCCATTACACTGCTGCCATGAACTTTATTTCATATCACACCAGGGAGGATACAGAGCAGTTGGAGTGCTCAGACATTACATGTAATAACTGGTCATAAAAATCAATGTAAAATTTAATGCAAAAGGTCTGTGGGCACCCGACCATTGGAATCCAGTGATAAGGCAGATGGAGAGCAGCACTATGCTTTCCAGCAAGTACTATATTTTCTTTAATGTTCCTGAGTTATATGTAATACTGTTGCTGTTTTGTCCATCTACATACTAGTTAAATGTGCTGCAGCCATGATATGTCTCTGGGTGGTTTTTGGTTGCTGGACATAGGGTGTGCTTTGTGTTCTGGGTGGATCACATCGCAGGAGGGAAAGAAGAAATGTCTTTCTGCCATTTTCTCTGGTGCTTCCTGATTGATATGCAGCCTATAGTCCTGCCGTGCCTGACTTCACAGAGGGTCTGGGAACAAAGTTGTTGTGAACCATGTGCGCCTGACCTAGGTGGTCCTAAAGAGCAAAGGTTGTATTTACATGCATCTCAGTGTCATGGATATCACTTAGTTGGTCTTCGGTGAAGTTTTGGTGCTCAGATGAATAGTTTTATTTTAAATAACATTTCTGTCAGCCAGAGGATCCTTCCCAACTCAACTGGCTGCTTCACAGCATACACAGGAGAAGGGAGGGAAGTGGAGCCTTGGGCTCACCTGAAATACTAGAAAAGAAAGAATAATAGAAAACACTAGACCGTGATTGACCATTGCTTCCAGCTTCAAGTGAACAGGCAATGGGATGCTGAAGTCTCAGCAAAGGGACACAACTCTTCAGTTCCTATGTGTCTGTGTCATTCAGCATACAAAGTTTCACATGCATTCCCACAGGAGTGAAGAAAGGAAGAAGGAGATTGGTTGTATCTATTTTAGCACATGCTGATCAGATACTAAGAACTGACACCAGAGAGATAGTTGATGCTCTGGTGTACCTGTAAAGGCAAAGAAGCAGGAGTCCTGTTTCGGTTGTAATGCTAAGGATTATATTGTTCCTCACCATTTTAGCAATGGGCTCATTTCAAACATCAGTAACCTGTAGAATGAGTCACTCTTATTATTTTCCTTCTAGACCTACAGCTGCAGTAGCTGTGCATGAAGCGTATTAAGTCTGGGGCATTTTTTCTTAGTTCTGGGAGCTGCTATTGATTTTACTCTGATAGATATTTGGCTCCAACACAAATGATGAAAAATCATTTAAAAGAAAAAGAAAAAAGAATTCTTAACTCTTCACATTTGTGATTCAAAACATCCCTGTTTGGGTGTCACAGCAAAATTCCAAGAAAAAAAGTAAATGGCCAGAAGGATTGGGGTCATTGCAGACAGACTGGAAGAAGCTGAAACAGGATTTTGTGAAGTCATTTTACAGTCCAGCTAAAGTGCTCTGAAGTATTTATTAGAACAAACAATTATACCATTCTGTACTGTTTAAGGTTATTATAGAACTTGTATTAGAGAAGTAATTGACTTTGGATGAGCATATGGTTTCGTCTGCTGGTAAAAAAAGAGAGTATTTCCATAAGCTAATGGTTTCTGTGTAAGAACTGGACTGCAGTGATGCAGACAATGCAATAGGTGAATTTTCAGGCATAATCAGAAAGTGATTAGACAAAAGTCTGTCTCATATGTGAGCGTGAGATGCGTATCAGCATTTGCTCTTGGATGCAGCACGTGAGGGTATGTCAGTTGTATCAATACATATATGGAGCAGTGCCACTTGTGCTCATATGCGTTAATGGAGAGCACCTTTCCTGCAGGTGCAAATGTCTACCACCCTTTGCCCACAATACCCAAGCAAAATGGTAAACTCTGCACCTTGGAAATGTACCCCTCTGCCCACCTCAATACATCCTGCTGCTTGTAAAAAGCCAAGTTCAGTAAGTTCCACCCTGCTGTAATAACATTTTGCACTCTGAGATGGTCTGAGACCTCTTTGAAGATACCCCTGAAATCATGAGATCTGTTTAGACCACTTCATTTGACTGATGTAGAGCTCAGCAACAATATTTGATATTCTCACAGACACCGATTCCATCAGCTGGAAATGTTTGGGACTTTGGGGTGCCAGGATTGTTAATATTGAGCCAAGCTGCTGTGGTGCTCTACAATACATAACATTGATCCCTTCTGTTGCTTCACAGTTTAAAATGGGCAAGAAGCTGATTAAGCTGGTGGGAAATCAGCTGAGTGGTAATGGAGAAGTGAATAAAGGCAAGCATCTGGTGCAAGTGGTGTTGAAAGTCCATTCTGAGGTGTTTTAAACATGATTTAACAACTGGAGTCATTGAGCCTGGAGCTGTCTAGCAAAATAAGCAAATGATATCCCCATTTCACAGGAAGGTAAACCCACGCTTGGAGGATCTGACTGGGCTGCTGATTATTAGACAGAAAGATAGCAGTAGAGCTAGAAAAGCATGTGGAGAGCAACCTACAAACTCATCCAGGGCCTCTTTGGATGGAGCTGTAGAGAGGGAGGAAGATGCAACAGGGAGAAGGAGCAGAGGGATGGTAAAGAAAGTGAAGTACCATCTAACTCCCAAAATTGTGCTTGGCACTCAGGTGCATTTCTAAGTGTCATGGCTATCTCGAGAACGCCATGTGACAAGTACATCAGGGTCACTGCCTCAGAAGAGGCTGAAGTGATGAAAATTTGCTGGAGGGCTGCAGATAGAGGGAAGTGCTGGGAAGGAAGCCAACACCTCAGGCACTGGAAAGCTGGAGGCTGTCCAAGTGACGTGTATGGTGAGAGACAGTGGGTGTCCTGTTCATGGGGCTATTTGTCACACTAAACTAGATTATCAGGAAATAAAAGTCCAGCCTACATGTTTATAAATCCTTCCACATCCCAGCCACAGGCTCTGGATGTGATGTGCAGGTAGCTGGCAATGAGGTTTCTGGTTCATGAAAAACAGGGCTATAGCCATTCCCCATCCAGAGAAGGGAAAGTACTTTGGGGGCTAAACTCTCCTTGTGGCTGAACTCTCCCTTACACCTTCCTCCTCCTCTCTTCTTAGCCAAGCAGTGTCCTTCTTGTTGGCTACAGTGTTTCACATACACGAACTACGAACCTGCAGACGTCAGGGCTGTTCATCTCTGCCAATGAGCTTTCCTCCCGCCGCAGGCACTGCCATATGCATGGGCAAGTCAGCATTGCTATTATCTCCTACTGTTGTTACTATTAAGAAAGAACAGCTAAACAGGCTGCACAGAATATAATCATCTCGATGCTGAATTTAAAGTTTCCAATGTTAAATCAGCATAGAAACATCCAGTTCAGTTTTAGATTCTGTTTTCATTTTCACAATGAATATCTGAAGTTGGTACGTAGAGAGACAGGGAATTCTAGCAGCCTTGGGCTCTGGAGTTACTTCCTACACACACCTAAGACCCTCAACTGAGGATGTCCTTCTGCAGACATCTCTGAGGAGCACTCTAAGGGCCCAAAGAAGCAACAACGCTGCAAGGCCAGGACATCTTTGTGGCTGTGGTTCTGCTTCTCAGATCTAAGACTAGGTTTGGGAGAAAAAGTATAGGCAGGGCTAGGAAACAACAGAAAAAAAATCATAAGTCAGGGCAAAACAGTGTTTGCTTCTGGGTGGTGCCTCAGCATTTTTTCCTGTGTCCCACCAACTGCCTCTTCCCCCCCCCGAAAACTAACTAAAATTTAAATTTTGCGTAACATCCAACTCAGTTCTGCCAGACCTCTCCAAATGGGAAGTGACAGGCTGGTGTGAGCAGAGGGACTGCGCATCTTGAGTAGTGAACTCGATTCATTACTCTGCAATACAGGCATTGGAGTCACATGGGGATAGAAGACACAGCGATGAATCAGGCCCAGCATTTGCTGCAAATTTAGGCTGCTGTCTGGTTGGCAAATAGCTCTGAAACCAGTCCCAGTGGTGTGTAAGTAGATTCATTACTCCTAAGTGTTATATTTACGCAATAATTTGAACTGATCATTTTCAGGTTTGCTGGTCTCAATTGTTCACTTTTCATGTGGTTCGATCAGCTTCTCAAACCAAGCTGTTTTGGTTTTTTTCCAAAACTAAGAGTAATGGATAGAAAAGTGCTAATAACAAACAGTGCACCTTCTGGAAAGTTGACTTGTTTATTCCTTTTTAACCGAATAATGACCTGAACAAAAGCTCATTAAGCTCTAGGGGTCTGGAAACGTTGCCTGGACACACTGGAGCTCTCTGAGTACTTGGGGAAGGCCACACTGAAATCCCAAGTTAAACTGAAGACAATTCATTCTCTCAGGACCGCTTCAGATTGTATTTAGTAGTCTTGAACCCTCAGCTGCCCTTGATAGACATGGATGCAAATGACTCCCGAGGCTGTGCTCTTGTCCTCTAGGCTAGTGGTCCTCTTCTGTGGATAGCCTGATTTCAGGGTAGCTGCAGCTACGTGCATGGAGTGTCTGGGGTTGGTCTGAGCCCACGTGTCCTGGGCATTCAGAAGCTGTCACTGATCTCTCTATTACACAAACTTGCATTTCAAAGGTAGACAAGAACAAAATCATGACAAGACTTGCAATTTTACAGTATGAGATTAAAACCTCCATTCTCAACCCCAGTTTCTCCAACTAGCTCCTTAGAGGATCAGTCACCCAAACTGCTTCTTCATTTACCCCTCTATCCATTCTCCTCCTCACTCCTTTGACTCCCTCCTTTGCTTGTCTCCACTGGAACTATTCTTCCATTCTATTTTTGCTTCAGGTCTAGCACCTAAATGATAAAAAATGACATGCAGCAAATAAGTGCTTTATCCAGAGGCTAGAGGATGGTTAAAGTCTAAATGAAAACAATTTGTAATAAAAGCTCCAAATCTACTGCCATTTAACAAAAAGTTGAAACAAATGATCCCCATAAATCATGCTACGATTTATTAAGGATTTTCAAGCCACATGTATTGCTTAATTACAGAACAATAATATGCAAGGAAAATGCTGATGATAACTTTTCAAAATATATTCCTGAATGTCACACCAGACTTGCTGGGTGTAGTTTCAATCACTTGTGTATTTCTGTACAATGCAGAGGAGATAAAAATCAACCGTGTGGTTAAGGGTTATAGTTCTCAGCACAAACTGCAGGTTAAAATAATGTATTGAGCCAATAACACAGTATCATGAGTGTACCAATAACAGCACTATTCGCTTTGCAGAGTAAGCATTGGCGAGTCAGAAATTTTAAAGCCTTGAAAGGCACTATAAAGCTGATTGTCTGTATAACAAGATCCCATTAGGGATCTCATCAATGCTTATAAATACCTAAAGGGTTGATGTCAAGAGGATTGCACCAGTCTCCTTTTAGTGGTGCCCAGTGACAGGACAAGGGGCAATGGGCACAAACTAGAACACAGGAAGTTCCACCTAAACATAAGGAAAAATTTCTTTACTGTGAGGGTGACAGAGCCCTGGAACAAGCTTCCCAGAGAGGTTGTGGAGTCTCCTTCTCTGGAGCCTTTCAAAACCTACCTGGACACATTCCTGTGCCACCTGCTCTAGGTAACCCTGCTTTAGAAGGGGAGGTGGACTAAGATGATGCCCAGAGGTCCCTTCCAACCATTACCATGCTGTGATTCTGTGATAATCCTGGCCAGAGACACTACACAGACATCTGTGTATAAAGCCCATCTTATTCACACCCTGCAGCAGGAGACACCTGAAGATCTCTGAGGAGGGCAAGTAGTTCAGAGTAGGGGAAGCAGAGGAGGGACTCCAAGTAAGCTGCCAATGAAGATACAAAGAGTTTAGGGCCTTCTGTTTCAAAAGCCAGAGCCTGGTTTGTAAGGGGCAGGGAAAGTCCACCAGTAATGATGAAGCCCTACTATGCCTACCATGAGCAAGCAGTGATTGAGGTTGCTGTGACATCTTGTATGAGTTTTATCAGGGCAGAGGTTGAGTGTTCATATGGAGCCCCACAGAGGTGAGTCAAGCAGGCTGTTCTCTCAAAGCAATGGTGTACCTATGTCCTCAGTGCTAATGGAGTTGACTGTGAAGTTTCATGGCTTTGACTGCATATCTCTTGCTTATTTAGAGTTGGGTTGTGGTGTTTTTTCTTAAGTTGCTTTTCTACCTGCTACATCTGGGTTTGGAGCTTGGAAAAGGCTCACAGTGAAACCATACATATTTCCTTTAAGATATCAACACAAGTTTTTACATTATGTTAGGGTGGGTGGTAATTTTGGAGAGAGCCTGTTGAAAGCTTACATTGCAAAGGACTGTATTATGCCTGAGCTAATAAGAGGACCACCATTTTCAGGAGTGCTAGGCTACCTTGAACGTCTCCCAACCCCAAATCCTTCTGAAATGAGGAAAAGAATAAAAAAATTAGCTAATGTGATGATTTATCTTGTAGCATTTGGAATCTGCCCCCTTGAGCAAGCAAATTCATCAGCCCGATCTCAGTGGTGAATGGTAAGGCTTACGGGTTGTTACAAATCTTGTGCTTCAGCACACCCAGAATGAACCTTCAGGCTTCCAACCTATGAAATAATCCCAGAAAACCAGCTAACCTGTCAGAGACAGTGCAGATGATAATGAAATACATGATATTATGAAGTAATGGATCTGTCACAAATGGTAGGGATCATTGCAAAAATTTGCAGTGAGGAACTGATCCATTGCATTACAGTTGTTGCGAAAGTAGCTGGATTTCACTCCTACCTTTTAATTTCTTCATCTTAATGAGCATGTGTTAAGGTTTCCATCCCGGATATGAAGCAGAGGAAGTCTGGAGAGCCACCTTCACTACCTGATCGTAGTGACACAGCCCTGGTGTGACAGCTGTGAAAACCAGAACAGCCAGACAAATCTGATAAAAGAAGTTTGTACAGCCTGGAGTGTCTGGAGGAATCAGCTCCACAGACTTGACAAGGAGGCAGAAAAGTGAACAAGTGAAATTTTAGGTTCTGTCTTTGGCTTGCGACATTGCAAAGCAAACTGGAGGTCCTCTGGAGGGTTTTCTCTGCCACAGTTATGCCGCTCTTCACGTCTGAAACAGGATTAGTGTGTGTGAACGTGGCAAGGTTCAGAGAAACATTTAAAAGTTCTGTCCTTCTAGACTTCAAAATAGTATCCTGCTGTTGCCAGAGACCAGATAGCACCTTCCTTCAGAAGCAGGGTAAACTAACCTCTATATCTTGCTTAATTTGCATGTTGGGTGAATTCACGTCATCCAACATCCCTCCCAACTCCCTTTTCAGCTACAGAAAACATGCTACATATCCCACTTCCAGAACCAGGGACCTAGAATTGAGTTTCACTGGATCATCTCAGAAACTAATTCGAGTTTTTATTTCTTTGTCACAGAGATACATCAAGGCACTTAATATCACCTAATCCTTAGCACAAACAAGTTTTCACAGAAAATGTTGGCTAGTGGCACCTGCTGTGCTTAAGGCTACAGCCCAGAAGATGACCTCTCTCATATGCTCCTCTTACTTCCAAATGACACCTAGCTGATAGAAAACCCCATTTTTTCTCCCACTCCAGGAGCATCATAAGCTGATGGACAACTGTTCAAGTGGCAGGTGATCCCTGGGCAGTCAGAGGCCACTGCTTTCCCAGGCAGGCACACCTGAGATGGCACGCAGTGCCACCAGAGCAGTGCAGTCACAGCACAGTCCTGCAAGGACCAGGGTGTCTTTTGACACTACCCCAGTAAGAGTTGCTACTTCCCACACCTTGAGGTCTTCTGCCTGGCCTCTGAGCCAAAAATGAAGTCAGCTTTTCACATGACTCACACAAAACTCCTTCCCAGTGCAACAAACCCTGGCTCCTGGCTTGTGGCATCACAGATAGTTTGATGAAGGCAAGGGAGAACCAAGAAGGAATCGTACTTGTTCAGGGTGGTAAAATGGGTAGAAAATTATCAGCAGGAAGAAAAGATTGAAATGAAGCTTCCAGTGATGCAGTTTCCATGGCAACTACCCTTCAACCTAGAGTTTTAATCCACTTTTTCAGGCAGCCATTGCATGAAGTGCAGGGAACCACACAGCAGCTGCATATACCCTATTTCTAACACATGTCCTGATTAAAATAATTATTCTATATATGAGGATTGTCCTGAATTACAGTGACTGAAGGTTTTGGACAGCCTGGGGGTGGCGTTTTCTTGCAGCACTGGATGCTTTCTGAAATAGCACTTGTGGATGCAACTCCTAGCATTTGCTGGAGGTTAAATGAAGGAAGCACATCACAAAGCTATTGCCATGGGATATGTCCCATTGTATCTACAGGCCATATGCCTGTATATGGCACCCTGTCATGGTTGTATTCAAAACTAGTCTTGTTTTTGCCACAGACTCTAAACTGCAGGCTGCTGAGACCTTATTTTATCAGAAGTAGCAGGCACCAGGTTTAAAGCCAGCGCACATGACTTGCTGTCACACTCCATGTTCAACCTCTGTAAAGATCTGTGACAGCCCCAGCACTACCCTTCCATTCAAATCGTCATTTTAGGAATACTAACTGATGAAGTATTTTGTAGGTGAATCGTTTCTGTAATCCTAGTGGGACCACAAGATGATTGCAACACTTTGATGCTCTGTGGGGATTATGGGAAATGAACTCAGAAGACAGGGAATCACATGTGTAGTCCTGGGGACGTTATTTCCTATTGTTGTTGTCGTTATCTCTAGTTTCTAAAGACCTCTGCAAAGATTCTCATTCCCTTCTGTTAAGTAACGTGACAACATGAGATGGAGGCTGTATCTAAGAGCTTGTAACTTTTGCCACGTGGTAGAAAAAGTGTTGAAAGAGAGTATCATTCTTGACAAGAACTAAGGAATGGGGAGATTAAATGGTTTTCTTAAGGTCACACACTGAGTTTGTGGCCAGAGCTGAGTGCAGATCCCTGGAGTCCCACCCAGGTCTTTTATCTGCATGATGGCTCTTCCTTTCCTGCTCTCCCAGGCTGTCAGTCTCATTTGTCCTATAGAAATATTGAGATAGCTCTGGCAGATGCATTACCTAAAGAGGAAAATGTCTGAAATTATCCTTTCTTCACTTCAAGGAGTGCCAGGGGAAATCTACATTTCTACACAGTAACTATGTTAACCACTTAATTCCAAAAGAAGCAGATAGCAAGAAGATATTAGTGTGGGAATGAGCAAGTAAATAAAAGAATATTCCTCCCCAATAAACCTCAATTCTCTGGGAATTATTTTTAAAGTCTACGATGTTAAATTACAAAGAAGTCTGCCGGAACAGGTAATGACTATACTTAAGGGACAGGCAATTGTCCTAGAAAACTTCACATACTATGGTTGCAGTGCCAGAAACAAGAATTTAGCCCATATGGGAGGATCTCTGGGTAACAGCATCTCTACCAAGGACTTCAGGACAAACTCTGGTAGTTCTTAGCATTTAGTATCTAAATGGTAAGGGCTAGATTGTGAGTTCTTGACTTGTTTTGGCTTAGCACATTCTCACACAAGTATCTTCAGGAGGCTGGGAAGGGCTGCAAAAAACTGACTCTAAAGTCTAGTTGAATGATGTTGAAATTTAATGTTAAGAGAGATAAAACATCTCACATTCTCCAAGATCACTTAGGTTGATACCCAGCATTTAGTAATAATGGAAAATAGCAAAACACTATGTTTTCAGCAGAGTTGGTCCCTGTTCATGAGACTTCCTGGCTTCACAGGGATAGACAAGGCTGTATGAGGAGTGGCATGTTTGTTTGAAATCAGTAATGACCAAAGGAGGCTAGTGGGTAGAGAATGACAGAGATGGCATGGTGGCTATTGCAGGTCATAGATAAAAGGAGGTTTGGGTGCATTTTTGTTTAGCAGCAGTTCATCTGTGTCTGAGACAGCAGTGTGCAGGACAGCTGCTGGGTGAACGTGTTCATTGCCAAGTACAATGCATAGAGAAGGAAAACTTATCTTGCACTTTCCAGTGTCCCCATTTCATAAATATGATTCATTAATATTCATTATACCACATGCATTACCGTTTTGGAAGGAGATTACTGGGGATTCACTATTTTCTATCCATCATATTTTCCAATTAGTATCCCCTCTTTTGCAAATAATAAGCTTTTTGTTGCCAGAGGCTCTGCAGCAAAGTTTCAGTCAGGGCTTTGGAGCTATGCCTAGCCTTCATTTAAAAACAGAAGTGCAAATTGAAGAACATTTATATTTTTAATGACAGGTTAATCTTGCTGTACTAAATATGATTAGAGAATCGCCTGGCTAGTGTCGGAGAATACATGAGCTGTTAGGAGTTGTCTCCAAAAAACTCCAGGGGAAGGGGTGAGGATGAATCCTTACAAATGCACCACTGGGTCAACAAGAGGATAAGAGGAGTGGAGCAGCAAAGAAAAAGTTGTAGCCTGAGTCCTTGCTCCCCACACCACAAACAAATCTTTTGGATGTGTGGTTTGCTCACATGAACAAAATCACTCAAGGCTGTTCTCATTTAGCACTAGCAAGAGAAGTTGGTTGGGGATGAGTTTGATGTACCCTGCTGACCTCTGCCAGGCAGGGGAAGACCAGAACATAAATTCTGAGGTGCTGCCTCAGGCTCCTCTGTACCTCAAGTCCTTCCCTTAGGCTCCTTTGCGCAGAAGAGGAGGACCCAAGCACTGTCCTTCTTTAAAGGGGGAAGAAATAGTGAGGAAAAATTCAATAAAGGCTCTTGGATGCTTAAACATCAGGAGCCTGGACACTAGATAATGCTTGAGATAAACAAGGAGACCCCAGCTAAGGCCTACAGTCCTTCATGCCCATGTAGAAAAGATGCAAATTGCTCCAGTCTCATTGACTGTAATTAGCTGGGCTCCAGATTTTACCATAGATTACCACAAATTTGTAAAGAAAAAAAAAAATCAACAAAAAGAAATCCTGCAAAAAAGCCCCAAACCACAAGAAATACAAATTTACAGTCAGCCCTTTGTGAGACTAACTATTCCCCACACACACATACACATGCTAGTAAAACAGCCCTTTAAAGTTGTTGGTGTTGTCAGTTACAAGAGCAGCATTTAACATTTAATGGTTGGTTTTGGTCAGAGCTGTTACTTTTCATTGTTTGCTAGATTTGTTCCTTAAATTTGCTTGGCTCTGTGCCATGCACTTCCTTTAGTTTTGCTTTATATTGTGCTAGGGGTTGAAGGAAAATTTTTCTTTTTTTTTCCCCTTTGAAGACATATTATGAAAGGATTTTCATTTTTCTTGCCCAGTGCATTGTCTTGTCATGTCTGATATTTATCTAGAGGGCACAGATATCTCCTTACAAGCCCTCTAAAAGTGCCAACTCGTTCTCAGTCTCCTCCTAGTGTAAAGTCACCAATTGTACTAGTCACAAGGACCCATAAGAAAGTTGTTGGGTTAATTAGATTGGGCAGAAGACTTCAGAAAAAAATGGTACCTGGTCTGATAGACGTCTAGGGTTAAAACAGAGCAAAGAGATATAAAGAAGATGACTCAAATAAATGTTTTGACTCTACTTATTTTCCATTATAATAGGCTGGATTAGCTGTTCAATTAAAACAAATGCAAGGCAAGGAAATCTTGCTGTACATTTTGACCTTATATAAGACCTTTATAAGCTGGGTCTCATTCCTGTGAATTGACTCCTTATTTGCCAGGCCTGTTTTAACCAAAAATTCAGGCAGTGAGAGGTTTTCACAAATGTTTTCCAGAGACCCCCTGCAATTCAGAAATTATGACCAGTCATCGAAATCACATGGTCTTGTTTTCCCCAAGGTCCTTATTCCTGATGTGGGTGATTGAAATTTTTATGACAAGATTTTAAAGGCAGGGCAAGATGATTGAGTTTTTAGGGTTTGTTTCCAGCTGAGAACATGCACAATGCGTTTCCACAAAAGCCCCCAGCAGATTGCCATGAGCACCCGCAAACTGATGCTGTAGACACTGAGGCCACAAAACTTACCTTCCCATATATCGAGTGTCTTTCCTCTACCTAGCCAGATACTTCCCCAGCTAAACAATATTGAACTATAGGTTTTTGAGTTCAATTCCCACTCCTATTACATGTTTCCTGGCATGTTTATAGTGCTTCTAATTAATTATTTGTAATTGCCTGTGTTTTTCTCCTCTTTTTTTGTGCCTTTGTTTCTTGTTTCCCTCCCAGCCTTGGTAACAAGATGTTGCATCTCTTGAGGCTACAAGGGTAAAAGCCTATTAATAAATAATTAAGTGGTGAGACTCTGGCAGTGTGGAGTCACATCTTGCCATCACATGGCTGTAGTCTCCATGGTGACTCACTGGTGCGGACTGAAATGATCTCCTTGGGAGGAGGCGAGAGGAGGTTAAACAGGGCAAGAATGTGTGAAGTTAAATTATATTTTAACAAATTAAAGGCACCGTTACACTGGCTAGTTCCCTAAATAACCTGGAAAGATGGAAACCTTCTATTAGCCCTGTTCCACCAACATCCCTCACTTCTGTCTGCCACTGCCCCATGTTTTTGTTGTGGTCCAGAGCCTCCAGCATTGAGGCTTTTCCACCCTGTAGATACTCCTTTCTGCCAAACAGCATTTTCCCAGTACCCAGTGCCTCTCTGATCTTCCTGAACTGCAGCAATCCTGCCACTGAACTTCTCAGCCTCAGTCTCGGTAATGAGAGTGACTGATCTCCAAGAACAGCAAGTATTGAACAGCTTGTCATGTGTCACCAAATTGAATCTTAAGGCCTGGAGTCCAGAGGTTCCTGCTTCTCTTCTCTATGTTCTCATTCCCTACCATAATAATATGTCACCTTTCCCCCGAAGTTGCCCTGCAACCTAAATTTGCACAAAATTCACACCTGCTGTTCATTAGAGACAGGTTTTGAAAAGCTTTTGCTGCGCTATTCTCCTTTTCTGGCAATCCTCAGAGGCAGTTTCATGTGCTGGCACACAAAGTAGCCCTTCAACTTTTTCCCATAGTATAATCCCCTTCTAAGTATAGCAAAGACATTTCTTGCCCATTCAAAGCTGTAGTTTTCAAATGAAAAGCAGTTAGCTCAGCAGTTCCAGCATCTGTAAAAGTGCGTCCTTGTGCTGCAGTGTGATCTGAAACCCCCTTAGCCTGTTATCAGCTTTCCATCTGCCTTAGCAGCTACACTATTCACAAGCATCCTGATCGATGTATTTCAGCCAATACAATTTTCCCAAACACCCACCTCTCCAATCAGGTTTCATGGGAAAACAAGAAATTTTAAGCTCCTTGTAATGCCAAGGATGTAAATCACACTAATTGTCTCACAGATTTCAGAAACATCCTGGGCTTTCATTTCCTCTGCAAACTTCTGGAGCATTTACATTATTTTTTGGCAGGTAAATGGTAGGGGGCCCAAACCAACCATCATGTAAAACTGCATTGAAAACACATCAAGTTAGGCATCATGGCAGGTCTCTGCTCTGAGAGAATGAAGGTTTTGATGTCACAGCTCTCTTCTCCTCGCAGGAAGACACAATGTTTAAGCTGAGAGCTTCACTCCACTCACCCCCGGGGACCACCAGTTGCTGGCTGCTCAGAGTCCACTGCCCCATGTGGAAGCAACACCCAGTAGCAAGACAGTTGGCTTCATGTGACTATCAATTTTCTTTAAGCTTCTAGGATGGGATCTCCTCGACAAAGCACGGTTCTGGCTTTGCAGAACTGAAATCTGCTGCAAATTAGGCCTTCAAGAAGTGTACAAGCACCAAGTTCAGCCTGGGCATGACTCCATAGGTCCATTCTTTCTTGTTACCACCAAGTTGCTGGGAAAGACTGTGAAATAGAAAAATCTCTCCTACCCATCCTTATTGGACTGTTTCCCCCCTTTCTTTTGTAGCAGAATCTAAAAAGGATGTGAAAGATGGTTTGAGTGAGGTTATCACAGGGATAAAACAAGACTTCAAGGAGATCCAGAGCTGTTTTCATGCTGTTCTCCTGCAGCCACTGCACAGATTTTCAGAAATTGTTTCCCTGCCCTTTTCACCTTCACACTTCTCTCCTCCCAACAGACTGAGGCCAGAGCAGAAGAGACAAGTGGATTAATAATTTTTTTTCTTCAGCAATCTGGCATTCTGTCTTTGCTTCCACGCTTCTGATACTTACCAACACTAGTGGAAAAAAAAGCAATCCCTGAAATTCAGGGATTATTACGTAAAGCAAAGAATAACTATGGCAATTATGCTGATTCTCAGGATAAATGTTTGGCTCTTTTTGGTTTTGTTTTGTTTTTGTTTTTTAAGAGTGCCTATGGATTCTAATACTGGCTAGGGATTTAAAATAGTTCATCTATTTTTAAGTGATGTTGGCAACGTAATTTTGACTCAATAGTTCCATGATGCTGAAGTAAAAAGAGAAAAAGAATAATTGCAAAAAAACAAAATAAGCAGAAATTGTTTCAGTGAGGTGTTCTGATCACTCCCGTGAGCTGTTTTCTTGCTGTGTTGTGCGTGACTGAAAGTCAGAAAGTGAATCTGCCTATTAACAAATGGGAAGCTGACCAAACCAGTTTCATCAGCCTGCAGAAAAATTAGAGAACAAGGGAAAAATAAACTTAGGTGATTAGAATTATTTCCGTGCTGACAAAGAGACATCCTGAATGATACAGGAAAGGCTCCCTGATAAAGAAATTAAAAATGCAAATTCAAATTCTTTGAATGGGGGAAAGTTAAAGATTCCCACGGGTGGTGTCACGGACTGCCAGTGAATGAATGGTCTTTGGATCTGCTCCCAGGGCAGTCCCTGAAAAGGCACTCCATCTCTCCCCTGAACCATAATCTGGTCTCTCTGTTATGCTGCTGCTTGCTTTTGGAGTAAATTGCAAACCTACACAAGGAGTTGAATAAACAAATTACTGCCTGTGTATGTGTGTTCATGAGAAAAAACCCAACATGCTGATTACTTAGCAGGCTGGTATTTCATAATATCACAAAGGATTTTGAGAGATGAACAGCTACAGCAAACCCTCTGTAGAAACCAGTATCTCCACCTGTGGGAAATGCAAAGATAACAGGCAATTGTGACTAAAAATGCAATTACTACAAGAGAAAAAGATTCACTTTCCTCCATGTGCATAGAAATCATGAAAAGTTGTTTTCATCCTGCGTCAAGAAGGCCTGAAGCTGGGTTTTATTCTGCACTTAGAACTGGTAATAATCTCTTGCCCCTATTATGCATCTCCCCCCAAAAAATGTATTCTTCTCCATCTCACCTAGAAGGGTCTTCACTTCTAGGCAATTATTTTATCAGATGCAGAGAAGTAATACAGAGAAAGTAAATATTTGACTTTGAGCATTTAAAACTCCTGTACTCTCTTCTTTTCTGTCTGTCTTTCAAGATCAGACTTCTATTGCAAAATGTGTGGACAAGACAGATTTTCCCAAGTTTACCAACAAACCACCCTACATTTTAAGCACATGCAAAATTTAAGAGAAGCACAAGACCACCAAACACAGAAAACAAAAAAGGCACACACATCCTGCACATTGTGGGATGGTTGGAGCACATAAAATCCTACATAAACCTCAGCAAAATGCCTTGTCTGTCACACTGTGTTTGTTGTTGCATCCCTTGACATGGCAACTGATTGCTCTAACTTTAGGTAGAGAAGTTCAGCCTCCTCTAGAAGGGTAAATGTTCTGATTTTCCCAACCAGAGGCCAAAATACTCACATGTGGAACCCACACACCTGAGGTAAGCTGATTGAAGGGAAGCTTCAAGAGCGATGTGCAATGGTTACTGCACTACTGCGTTCCCCTGCTGCAGGATGAGTGGCTGCCTCATCAAAAAGCAGCCATTAAACATAGATCTGCTCATGAACCACATGTTGCTGAGGAGCCACAGCTCATTGCCACATTAGCCAGCCTTTTACTCCTGTGTATTATCCGTTTGACTTTGGCCTTTCACTAGTAGCTCCAAACCCATAGACTGCATTTAGGTTCATTTGCAGCAAATCTGAATTACCCTCTGTTTCACCCAGCCTCTGTTTGCACCCAGTGTTTGGAACTGCAAATATATCCTTCAGAAACAAGCCCAACAACAGAGATGATTCAAAGAAGCAGGGGGAAGAAGAGTAAAATTTCAGGATTATTTACTAATTTGGGGTTTGTGACTATGCAAAACATGAATATACATTCTGAAGTTTAGCAATTAGACCTCTGTAGATTCTCTGCACAATACAAGTTTTCAGTGGCTTAGGGGGAAATTGCACAGTGTGCTGGCCTTCTGTCTGCAAGTCAGAGTACATGTTGACCTCCTATGACTGTTCTCTGAGTGCGATCAGCTAAGGAACACCTCCTTAAGGTTAAGAGGATAGAGGCCCACAGTTTGGCAGAAGGGACAAGGACTCAGTGCAGCACACATGTTCTTGTCACACAAAGCATTGTCCTGAACAAGAGAGACAGAGAGTGCTTCAGCATTCCTGAAAACCCTTTTCGTTAAGAAGAAAATGGCTTAAGAACGGAAACTGTTGCCCATGTCTGTCACTGACTCAAATACAGAGAATGAAACTATTGAAAAATAGGTTCTTTCTTTCACCCGAGTATTTCAGCATGAGGCTGAGCTCCATCAGAGGTGAGGAGCATCACCAGTGTGTGAATTGGGTGGCAGTTGGGATTGGCTCCCCAAGGTTTCCTCGGGATGCTTTCAGGGTCAACAATGGCCACAGCAGAGAGGACAGCAAGACTGGGGCATGGCAGGTGAATTAAAAGAAGAATCAATTCTCCAGTCTATTTTTAATCTTGAGTAGTAGGTACAGCTCAGCAAAACCCCGTGACCACACCTTTGGTAGGCTGTGAATAATAGATTATCATCATTTTACAACAGCTACAAATCATGGCTCTGCCATTGCATCTAGTGAGAAAACACAGCTGCTTTCTGAACAAATAGCAGTCCATTGATAGGCAGCTCTTCAACTTACAAGAGGTTTGACAGTGTATAACGCCATTCAGCAAGGAAACCTCTGTAAATCTTATCCAGGCAGGCTGAAGTATCTGAAGAAATACTTACACCTTACTGATCACCAAGCCTTAGATTTGTGATAAGACAGAAATCACTGCCATCTGATCCACTAGCCTGTGAGATATGAATCGGAGAATCTATGCCCTGTCCAGAGTTGACAAGATATATCAACGTAACAAAAAACCATCATCAGTCTGACACCTCTGTTGGCAGCCTCAGGAGAAAAAAAAAAAAGAAAGGATGACGCAGTCAAGGCTGCCCTCTGATTCCTCCAGGGCAAAGCTGAACCTTGCTGGTAAGGTGAGGAAAGCCCTGCTACTGATACCTTGTTGAACTGGAAGTCTTTAATGACAATGAAAACCACCCTAACATTATATATTTATCCAATTTTAGTAGCATTATCCCTATCAGTTAAGTACTTTGCACAAAATCAAGCACAGTGCTTCTAGATGCCTTTGTTATCATCAGCCCCAGCTAATGGGGTTATCAAGTTTGAGTGAAGAAACCCCTATTTTATACTTTTAATAAAAAATACAAAGCAACCTTCCCAGGACAAGATCTTTAAGTATACGGTAACTTTCAGTTCACCTGTGTGTGAAACCTGAGTGCGTGCAACTCTGCGAAGCAAACACGGCCCTTTCTGATGTGTTCTGAAAGAAATTGTCATCCCCACTTAAACATACTGCACCAAACTACATTTCCCCAGGGCCCTGGAAGTTGTTACTATCCTGACAGACACAGCCATCTCCCAAATTACACTTATTCTGACCTTATACATGCTGACACAGAAAAGCCTCTAACACAATGTTTTATCTTGGAGGTGAGATAAACACACACGCATGCACACATACACAAAAAATTATGTCAGCCATTTAAGCAATCCTTGCTCCACTGTCTTTTAAAATGCCTCGTTCATTTTTCTGTAACCAAGGGCTTTAATATTTAAATGTTCATGAGCACCAGCTTTATTAAAATTAGGGCTTGGGGAAATGGTTTCGAAAAGGAGAAACGAATATTACCCAACCATTTAAAAGATGCTAATTAATGGAGTTCTAAAGCCCAGGGAGGCCATTTGACAGAGCAGAGATTCCTCTACTAGACAGATTTGTAACTTAGCAGTTCGAGTGGCAGAGGTGGAAGTAAGAGATGGGTAAAATAAAATGCAAGTAGGTTAAGAAGACCAATCCTCCAGGTATTATGAGGACTCCAGAGTTTAGTTCTGTGCCAGCTATTTGAGTGGTTGGCCTACAAGCTCTACGCATGAAGATTTTTTTTCCTGGCCCTGATACAGAACCGAGTTTGTGTCTCGTCCCTGCTGGATCTGCCCTGTGCTGGGAACGAGACAGTGGAACCCACATGGTGTTCAGCCACGGCCAGCCGAGAGCAATGGCTGCCAGCTGAGATCCTGCTGCAGGAGTCACCAGGGGATTTATTTTAAGATAAATCTAATCTGGAGAGTATGTGGGCATATCCAAACACAACTGCACCAGGAAAGAGCTTTGCACTGTGAGTAGCAGAGATATGCCAGAATGGTCAGAGCTTTCCACATAGGCTTTTTTATGATTTTTTTTCACCTCAGCATGTATAATCAGGGGAAGCTCAGCAGCCCTCCACTGTCATACTTCCCTAGATCCTGCCTATCTCTTCTACTCTTAGAAGAATAACTGAATTCATATTTATATCTGTACTGAGTGTAGGTTCCAGTGTCCTAATTTTTTCTATCTCCTGCTCCCCCCTTCTTTCTTGTTCTTTCTGTGCACAGATATAACCCTGGATCAAGAACAGAAAATACTGTGTGAACTAGAGGAATAGATCCTTTTGGTGGGCCTACATACATACATACCTACTTCAGCTCCACAGCAGGAATGACATTTCTAAGTCTGACAGTGAGTTGTAGCTGGACTTTCAGTCAGGGGGATCATTTTTAGTGGTGCAATTCTTGCCAGATCAGTTGCTATAAAAAAACAAGGGTAGACTGATGATTTGAAACCCATGACCCAAACAGGAAGCTGTGACAGGAGAGGTAGCAAGAGGGACAGCTGCTCAGAAAAACCTCTTCTCCAGCCTACTCCAGCATGTAGCATGTCTTGGGAGGAAGGAGCACTGCATCCTAGAAGCACAACTGCCCTCCACAGCTGTTGCTGAACAGCTGGGTGCTGCTGGCATTGTAGCAGAAGGTAACCCAAAAAGGACGTGGAGAGATAGGTGCCTTTCTGGATATACAATATTTAAAGCCTTCCTTGTCCCTTCTCTTTACTCGATCAATGCTCAGGTTCTTTTTCTGCATAACATAACCCTCCAAGGTAAGCACTAATCCCTCAAGCCTGCCCTATGTACAGGAAGACTTCAGCCTCTCAGATCAAAAAAAATTAAGGCAACAAGAACCACAACAGAGCAATCTATAGCAATGTACAAACGGAGTTGGGAGGGGCTCAGTCCTCTCAGCTGAGGCTGTTGCTGCCCTAATGAACTCATTCATGATTGATTTTTCCATTTTCAAGCTCTCATTTTCTCTCTTTTCATTTTTAATTACCAAACCAAATACTTCTGTTTCAAAGTAAGTTCCCTACATTTTCCTAGCTGTTCTTTGAAAGCCTCCAGAGTGCCATTTGCTGGAGAGGGCACCCCAAACAATCACAGGGCAAAGGCCATTTAAGTCTCTAAAACTCCCTTAATGTTTGTGAGGATGCTGAAATCCAGGCATTTCAATTTTGCAGCTGATGCCTCTTGCTGTAATGGGGCCCTGTTTTTATTGACCTGAGTCTGAATTAAGGTTCAGACGTTTGACCTCAACTTGGAGATTTGAGTCTGTGCTGTGGCACGTTGTCTCCTTACGTTGGTGGTATCAAGACTGCAGATGGGAAAGGCACTGTTTACAAAGCCTGTAGTGACAGGACGAGGGACAATGGTTTTAAACTAGAGAAGAGTACATTTAGATTGGATGTTAGAAACAAGTTCTTTACTGTGAAGGTGGTGGAACACTGGAACAGGTTGCCCAGGGAGGCAGTTGAGGCCCCATCCCTGGAGATATTCAAGGTGAGGCTCAACGAGGCTCTCAGTAACCTGCTCTAGTTGAGGATGTCCCTGCTCACTGCAGGGGGGTCGGGCTAGATGACCTTTAGAGGTCCCTTCTGGCAAACCATTCTATGATTCTATGATCTACTAGCTCAGTGCAATCTGTTTACATTGTGTTAATCTGCACAGGGGGTGGTGTGACACTGCTGCCTTTCCCTGATGAACCTTGGCTAAAGAATCCCCTTTGGCTGAAGTGGTAAAAGTTTGAGATATTTGAAGCAAGAAGATCTGAGGGTTTGGATAAAACGTTGGGTCACAGAGGCTGAATATGTTATTGCACATCAGCAGAGCAAATGTACCTGTCCATACATATGCTCTCTGCCTGGAGCTAATGCAAAATAATATGATGTAGCTTCACTTTGTTTCACTGTCAGCTAAGTTAAATTGCATTATTATATCTTTGTCACAAGCCAAGAACGTGTGCCCAGACTGCTACCTCAGCTCTTCTGATGTTTGGTAACTTGTTAAGCTGCTCTTGCTTGATCATATGTCAGAGTCTGGAGTCCTTCACAGCTGTCATGAAGTCCTTGGGAGTCCTGGTTTTGTTACCCTGGGATGTATTCTCATTTGTAAGGACTTGTGGCTGCATATAGCACAGATTTTTTTACCCCAGATTTATTTTTACATGGGGTGCGACAAATTGGATGCTTTTTATCGATCAGGACAAACAGTGCACACCTCCCAAGAGACCAGCACTTTCTGATTCAAGCGCTTCCAAGTCTTTTTACAAGAATTAAAAATTTTAAAAAATTAATAAAAAAGATGAAAAGGGATTTTAAAGAAGAAAAAGGTTCTATCAGATCTCTTATATATGCAAAGCTATAAATAGAGAGATACTTTTTAAGTTCATAAACTTCATTGTTTTCAGAGAGCTATTTTGAGGAACCACGTGAAATAAATGGTTCCTGTTTCTCTAGTAGAATATAGATCAACCTTCCTAAATGAAGACAGTTGGCAAGAATTATGTGATCTGAGACAGAAAACCAGCAAAAATTCAGAGTTTATATGAATTTATCTTTCTAACTTATGTCTCAGCTCCAGCAGCCTGCCATAAAGAAAATGAAATGCAAACTGGAAACACGGGCTTGTTCTAATAGATGCACAGGGAAGAGTAAAACTAACAAATATATTTGTTTCCCTACTAATCCCTCTTCATTATAGGACATAGCTGTTTTGCTTAATGGTCACAAATGAATCCAATATGAACTCAAACAAAGAGAGGTTTCTTTTCTGTTTATAGATGAAATCATTTGTAAAAATATTTCAAGTGCAATTGGCATCAACAAAGTCAAATAAAACCTCTGTCTCACAGAAGCAAAAATTTACCATAGCGACTATCTTTCTATGACAACTGGTAAGAGGTAATTTTTCCCTGGAGCTAACTTCCATTGGATCAGTAATGCTCCAGTCTATAGCAGAGAGAGTTTGTGTTAGGATCTGTGTACCAGTACACATAATAATGAATCACACCCTACATTGATTTGGTAAACCAATAGGTTTTATTAACTCAACAATGAGATTAAAATGGATTAAAACAGGAGAGGGGCTCTATCATTGCACTAGTAATTTACCCCTGATTCTACAGCAAGTGCAATTCACTTTGTTTTTAATACCTGATTATAGTCCTTTCAGTACTGCTGAAATGTTTTCTCCAAGGGGACAAGTGTAGCGGATATAGGTGAATCCTATACCCACATATAACTCCAGAGAGGGCAAGCAAACAAGCCAACTTTAATCAGAGTTAGGACTTTTCAGTGTTATGCCAGACAACAAAGTCAATGATTTTTCTTGGCAGGGAGCTCTGAAGCCTCCTGTGCTTAAGCACCTAGAAAAGGGTGGCAGGACAGCATAGGAAGCAGAGGCTCAGCCCTGATGCTCACTGTGCCTGCCCTGCCCTCCTCATCCCTCTACCAGCACCCACCTTACAGCAGAGGTGGCTGGTTGCAAACTGGCTTCAACTCTGGCAGTACCAAGCTGCAGCACAGAGCTGCAAGATCTGCCTGGAGATGAAGTAAATCATGTCAAGCAGAGCTGCATTGCTACCAGTACTTAAGTGGACAGTTTTAAAGCCATGAATACTTCATTGCATCAACACTAGCTGAGATTCATGCCTGTCCCATTAGTCGCAGCACATTCAGGATGCTACATCACATTTCTGCAGGGATTTTTTGGGAGTCCTTTGGTACAAACCAGTGGTTTTGAACCGACTGACCCAAGGATGCCTGGGGGTCTGTGAGGTATTTCTAAATGGTCTGCAATGGGTGACTATAAATCTTGCAAAACTGTAAAGCTACTGGCAGTAGGCTCAGAATTGGTGGACAGGGCTTACATGTGGAAAACAAGCAGGTTTTAGAGGCCACCAAATTGAAAAAGGTTGAAAAACACTTGCATATAACTTGTCCTAGAGTCTAGGGAGAGTGCAGGAGAGCCTCCCAATTTGCCTGGCCAAACTACCTAATCAATGCTCTTTGGACTCAAAATGGATCTAACTGGAAATTCCTGTTACTGTCCAGGTGGCCCTGGCCAGTAAAGGCAATTTTTGTAAGGGTTGGCCTTTGGGGTAGGGAGACACAGAAGTCAGGGCTAGAGGAGACTTTAAGGAAGTATCTAGTCCTCCCGAGGCAGGAAAACTAACGTAATCAGTATTTAATTGCTTTAGTGTGTTTTGGGGATTTTTTAATATAAATTGTATGTAATCATGGAGTTACGCCATACATATACAATAAAATTAAACAAATATTCAAAGTCTCTTCACAGATAAAGCTGAAATAAATCTAATTCTCTCTTCCTGGGTTAATCCACCATGAACAACTTGATCAGTAACCATCCTTCTAAGCCTGCATCCACCCACCTCACTTCTTTCCACCTCCTGTTTTCTGGGAGAGGTTTGATTTAAATTGTCAATAACTATCCTCACAATCACTGTAATTATAACATTCATTATTTTTGCTATTTGTTATTAGATAAGTGAAGGAAATGCTTTTTCCATCTGTGAGAATTTGCAAGATTTTTGAAATTATTTTCCCCATTCTGGACTCGCTGGTATTTGTGAACCAATAATCTGAAAAAAAGTACAGATCAGATCAATGCACAATTCATTTAGGTACCTTGAAAATATTTAATTTAGATGGTGGTGAGCTTTCTGAAATAAAAACATAATTAACTTAGCTGTTGAAAATGAGGAAATAGGATATTTTGGCCATTTAAAAAAAAAATGTTTTTTTTTCAAATGGGGAAATTAGTTTAACCTGAGCCCCTCTACAAACAGTTTGTATTCACCTACTCAGAAAAAAAAAAAAAAACAATTAGAAAATTGTCAGCTTATCATTTACTATTAAAAGTTTATAAAACACATACAAATATGCAAAAAAAGTTATTGCTGGTGTTCTCCAAAAGGAAAAGAGAATGGCCTAAAGGAATTAGGCACAACCAGGGATTTAGAGTCTGAAACTTCTTAGATTTTTTTGACATCATCTCAGCTTTCAAGGTGACTCAGAAATGACCTCTGGTCTGAAGTTCTAAGAGAGCATTCCAGAACTCTTAAAGTTTTATTCCAGAATATATAAGTTAATTTTTATACAATTATTAAATATTCACCAAACCCTTATCCATCCTTTTAACTCTCTGAAGGTGTTTATTTAGAATGAATCTGATCTTATTACTCTTAATCCAGTTTTGTCAGTTTTAGTCAAGTGTTGTTTATCTCAGATGTTTCAAATCCAGTCTCTCAAGCATGGGCAGTGGAGACAAAACTTGACTTGTCACGGAGTTCAATCTGTGAACTTGGCAATTGCATGAGCAAGTGACTCATGCCCCAGTTCGTGTTTGCCTCTTAGCTCAGACACATTTGTCTTGAGAAGAGCTGTGGAAATAATTGTTTCTTGGGGGTTGGTGGCAATTCTGATTGTATAAGAATACTATAAATCACATTCAAAACCTGATGCTGGCTTCCTTCACCATCCTGCTTTAAAAAGGTTACATCTAAAGAGGTTTTCTGCTCATTTCTGGCATCTTGAACTTCTCTGACCCTTTGTATTTGTCTCTTCACCCTAAAACCTTGAGGCATGTAAAGGCTTTACGCCATTAACTGTCATTCCTCCACAGATGCCCTGACTACGTTACCTTTGTCTGGTCTAGCTGCATCCAGATCATTTTGTCTGCATAAAGCAGTGATGCTGAGGCTCGACAGGTCCTTACGGTGATCTTCAGCAACAGTAGCATCTCTGGGACAAGACTCTGCAGACCATTTCTTTAATCCCATAGAGTTATTTAGTGATGGCTACAACAGCAGGTCTAAGAGGCAGCAAGGCAGCAAAAAGCCCATTGTCTTGTATTTATGAGCCCTGTAGATTTAAGTATGGCCTGTGGCAAATTACCTTGGATCATGTTTTTGCAAAAAAGGGGGTTGATCCTCTAAAGTCCACTAGAGAAAGAGGGTGGCAATCAGCTAGTACATTCTACTGGAGGCACTGGGGACAATCACTATGAAATTACTGGATTTAGTGTGCAATGGATTGGGGTAATAGATTGCAGTGAGCTCTTCTTGACTGTGAGAGAAACCCAGTAGCACACAAGACATCTTGTCTGATAAAGGGAGGAGTGGGGCTGAAAATAGTATAATACAAGGAAAAGCTATGTAACTGAACGAGAGATAAAAAGAAGCTCCTAAAATATGGCTCCCAAAGAAAAGACGTAAGCTGAAAAAATAAAAATTATGTGAAACTCCAGTCTGGCCATGTCCTTACCTGGTACCCTGCTGCCGTGTTAACATGGGCATTCGGCACAGTGATGGGAGCATTTGCCTCAGGTGGAGAACACCAATTAGAGTATTTCCAATGTACCATCTATTTCTCCCTAAGCTATCTGAATTGTCCTCTGTTGAATAAAAAAGGCCAATCATATAAAAAGGTTTTTAATCCAGCTCCAAGCAATAGGAGGAAAGGGGAATATTTCTGAACATATCCACAAAGTTTGTGGGAACAGCCTGGGGAAAATCAGTCCAACAAATATCTGGTTCATAGCTAGGTTCTCCAGATGGCATCAATATATCATAAAGAGTCAAAGAGAGCCTTTCTGAATGCAAATTACTATTCACATTTTACCTAATTTATGCAAATTAGCTCATTCAGTCTTCCACCTAATCCTCTCTGGAGTTACTCCAAGGTTTGAAAGGAAAGATATTCTTCCTGCAAAATATATATAATCCATATTAATTGCTTCTGATGGAGATGAGTGGGATGGACAGCTATTCTGGCAGTTAATACTTTAATCACTTCACCTCAGCAGCAGCCCTGCCTCAGGTGAACAGACCCTGACTATCTGTCCCCATTGGTAAGGTGAACCACAAACAGCTGCATATTGGGATGCTCCCAGTGGGGGCTGTCAGGAAGGCAGATTTCAGGAAGGAGCTGATCGATATTGAGCAGGGTTGAGGAGAGAGCTGGTGTGTGGGCAGATCCGATAGGCAGCAGCCCAAATCATCTTGGCTACCAAAGCTGGGAAAAGGAGGGGGATGAGTCTCAGTGATGGAGTTGCATGGATTGCCCCAGGGATGCTGGGCTTTGCATAGGGATGTGGTGACAGAGCTGTGAGGAGGGTTAGACTGAACCAAGATGTGAAGTGATGAAATGCACCTTCTCAATCCTCAGAGGAAGGTGGAAAGGCAGTGATGGCAGACGTGAAAGGAAGACTTCAGCACAGCATCTCTATTGGGCTAAGCCAGAGACATGGCAATGCACTGAGACTTGTCTGATCGATGGACTTCAATGCATCTTGAGTCCAGACAGCATTGGCAAGAGGCACTGGTGTGCTCTAGCACTTTTCCCCACTCTGTCCTGAAACAGGAGAAGAGGATTTGTAGAAGATGAATGGAAAAAAACAGAAGATGATCAAGTTAAGAAGTCTGTTGAAATTATCCACTTACTAAGAAGCAATCAAAATAGGTTTGGGCATATTGACTTCAGTCTGTCCTTGTTTTAATGTTTGTGTGTTATCTTGAATAGATATTCTTTAACCACACACTGGTACTTAGGGATTTCTTATCCTGTCCCTTGTGTCTGGAGGGCTGTGATCAGTTACAGAGACAGAAAGACTAATTCTGAAAGTAATTAATTAGAAATTTAATACATTGATATTTCATCACTTATCTATAGAGAAGAGATTAATAATCAAGCAGTAAAATTTACTGTGCCACTTTGTTGTACCTGACAGACCTCAGAATAACTAGCTCACAGACTGGGTTTTGTCAGGATCAGCTGAAAGCACCTGGCAACCTATTACACCTGTATCAAAACCCACCCAAATCCAAGTGGGTGAAGCATACCTTAGATACAACAGGTGAGAATTGGGCCTGGTTTAGATGTACTTTACTGATATCACTCAAGCTTGTGATACGCTTGGCCCAACGGTGGACCTGCATAAAATTAACAATCCTTTAGCATTATCTTCTTCCCAGTCCAAGGCCAGGCCATTGACTGATGTCTTGTGGCAGATATTTTTTTTTTCCTGTTGCACTGTCAGTAATAAGCCTCCATTTGCCAGTCAGGAAAACTTGTCTCTGAAGCATTTTGAGTTGACATTTCAAATACATTTTTTGTGTAAGGTCTGCAGGTAAACACTGAAGCAATTGATTGGTGACTTTGAAGAAATATATATTTTTTTCTTCTCTGTAGTGAAGACGTGGGATTTTCTGACGACCCTAAGGGACAGGTATACCATTGCATTACACTCTGTAGCTGCACTGCACTCTATAGCTGGATTTATACAATATGACTGATGTCTCCTGCTACATTTCAGAGGGATCCATAAGGCTACAAAGTGCAGGAAGGTAGGAAGAACCTTCTTTGCCCTCCAACTACAGATAATGGTGGGGTTTTTTAATGGAAGTAATAATAGAGCAAAGTACATTACAGAAATTTCCAGGTTATATGCAAATGGAGCTTTGATCATGATACGTTGATCACTTTGATGTAAAAAATGGCTATAGAGCATATAATTTGTATAAAACCTCAGAAAGTTGACTTTGCTTGTTCAGACCTCCTCTTCGGCAAGATGATTACTTATGGGTGTCCAGGGACAAATCTCATACTTCCCAGCACAAGCTGTTCCTCACTGCAGATGCCTACAGGTGCTCAGCAAATCATTCACAAACAGAGCTTGGTCAGTCAGAGCAAGCCCCGCTCTTAAACTCTTTGAAAAGCATATCTCATCAACTCAGCTTTAGAGTGACTTAGAAATGAGCCTTGAAAGGAAGACGCTTAAGTGGATCTTCATCAATTTCTAAACTGATTTACTTGAATCAATACAACTTTTGACCGCCACAAAGCCACACATCTTAAAATGGTGAGGACACTGCCACAAAACAGATCTCGGCACCTCCCTGTTCCAGGGTTTAGGATGATGTCCAACAAATCACTTAAGCTTGGGCTTAACTTTAAGTACATGAATATCTCATTAACATCAAGGAGACTATGTTAACTAAAGAGTATGTGTAAAGTGCTTTACTGGATTGGGGCCGTAGATACTGCAGCCCTCGTTGCTAGGTAAAAACATACGCCAGACGAAGTGTTTCGGCAAGAGGATAGTATGATCTTGAGAATTACTCAACAACAGCAAACTGTGAGAGGTGGAAGATGATTGACTGATTATTTTTCCAATTCATGGGAACCCATGGGAACATCTAAATCAACTCCTCCTGAATGCTGCAGGGTGACTTTAGACCAGTGATTAGAGCTGAGTGAAATGTTTTGATTGAGAATAAATTAATTCAGAAGTACTGTTTTGGCTAAATGGAAATCTTTTCCTGACCTATTTTGATCTCCTCTTATTTTCCATAAATCCCAAATGAAGTTTTTTTAAGCTTTATGGATGTTTTCAGACTAATCTGTGTTTCCTTTTTTTTTTGGTGGGAAAAGAATCCTACTTAAATGAAAACATTCTGGGGAAAAAAAAAAAACCAACAACAAAAGTCCAAACAGAAGAACACATGCTTTCATTTTTAGCAATAGCCTACTAGGAAAAAAAGATTTTCAAAATTCTGGGGTTTAATTGAAAGATTTGTGGGTTGTTTTTTTGTTT
>JAAGNO010005052.1:0-13384 GCA_033439905.1 Ceryle rudis
CCCCCTCACCCCCTCCCAGCATCCACCTCCTCCCACCACCACCACCCAGCTGAACCCACTGAAGAATTCTTTACTGTGGAAATATTCTCCATTACCTTGAGTTGGCTGTTAGCTTTTTGTAAACTTAACTGTTACTGTTACACATTGAACTACCAGCTCAATTAAAGCGCTTGAAAAGGGCTGCTGCCACCACCTCAAGCTGTCACCTTCAGCTGAGACCCTGAACCACCATTTCAGACTTTGATGCCCTCTGGGCTTAGCAGGTGATTTCACAGCCCACCTTCCCCCCAGCACAACTGGTGCAGTGCCCTCCCAGCCTCTTACCCCAAAGTAGCAGATTCCTTATCCCCTCAGAGCTGCATCCATCAGACCCATCCTACACCCCCTGAACTCCAGAAATCCCCTGTGGATCCCAGGGTAATCAACACCCTTCACTGCTACAGAAAACTAAGGTGATCTGTTCCAGACAGAGCAGTTTGCGTAAGAGTAGGAAACTGTCCCCCAGTTTAAGATAACACCAAACAAGAGTGAAAAGATACTGTTAATTCATGTTAGCAGGATCATAAGCTTTTAAGGACAGCAACTTCAGCCTGCACTGACCAATAATATCATACAACTCAAGCCCAGCAACAGCTTTCCTTTGGCTAATCATTGTGGTTTTTCCTTTGGCTAATCACCTTGAAGTATTTTAACACCCCCCCCCCCCCCTTCCCCAGCTGAAACTCAATACATAACAATTTAAAAACTTTTAGTAAGCTTAAAAATGTAAAACAGACTTCGTTTACAGAGTGTACAAAAATATTTACAAACATCTCTACTGAAGCACAGAAAGAGGTGTAAGGAAAACCCGTGCACATAAGCCTAGAAAACATACACCATACAGCTAGAAAGACATTGTGCCTTAGGAAAGTGCCTTGTGCATTTAAACCCATTTGCGAATTCAAAATTAGGAAAGTTACAGTAATTTTGAAAATTGCAATGAAATTTCAGTGGAATGTATACTTCAGCAAAAGAAAAAAAGAAACATTTGAGAGATAAACACAATGGCACAAAAAAGCAAAGCTGCGCATCCTGCTTTGCCACCCCCTGCGGCTACAGAAGGACCGCTGTATGACTTGCAGCTCCCATGGTTCCCTTCCTGGAATTCCACAGCAAAAGTTGTAAGAACCTTGTCATAACTGTTTAGTTAATGGCTCTGACATTTTGATAAACCATTACCTTTGGGCTTAAATGTGTAAGTTGTGGTTGATTTCTTCATAAAGTGTTTACTTGCACGTAACAGCAACCAGGGCCTCTCTGCAGTTCTGGGTTGGGGTGTCTTGAACAAGGATCACAGGCTTTGGACGACATTTACCTCTGGAGGGGTTTGGTTCTTTTTACACAGGCACCTATATGACACAGCCTGAGTTGCTCAGCATACAGCTTGCATCTTTCAGATGATATGTAACAGCCAGTAGCCATTACTGGTAGTTCTTCCCAACAATGAAAGAAGCATAGAAAGTTTCTCTGAGAGACAGGCAGATGGGCATGGACTTGTTTGAACTTCATTCCTACTCACAATTTCCACGTGAATATGTTGGAAGAATGAGTTATGCTAAAAACAAGAATGACACACTGCGGGGGGGGAACAAACCAAGTTTCCTCAAGCCATGGAAAACTGACAACTGTAGCAACTGTACTTTCAAATGAAGCTGGATAATTCCCAGCAAATTATGCAGACATTTGAAGGACTCAGAGCACAGAAAAGCTCTGAAACCAGAAGCAGATTTTGCACTGCAGCAGGTATTTTCCTGAACTGAAAGCCTGAAAAGATGTCTTGTTACACTTCCAGTTAATTAGAAACTAAACTATTACAGTCAAATTGTATACACTTCTGAAAGCAGGAAGAGCCCAGCTCCTCGTTACCACCCATCCTCCTTTACAGAAAGATTGTCCTTTGTCTCACCCCTATGAGCACTGTGCACTTAAGTCTCAACAGCATAAAGCTGCATTACACACCTCCACATTCAAGAACATTTGAACAGCTGACAGAAGATATTCCACCATGTTTGGTTCAGTCTAGAAAATAGTGCCCATCATTCACGGAAACACACGAGCAAGCCATTGTTACAGGAGTCAGTTGAAGTCACTTCCAGGTTGTTCTCATTCATGACCATCTTGTCATGACCTCTTCCTTTGGCTGCCATCTCGGACAATAAAGAGCAGACACTCAGGATAACTTACAAGTTGCTCTAAACTCAGTGCATTAGCAGAATTCAGCACATCAGAAGTCCAACTTCTTCAGTTGTTCGTATGTCAGAAAGAACTGAAAGAGCCGATTAAGGAAAACTGCTTCCTGTTCACACAGTACAAAACAGTCACTTCACTACTAAAGGACAGCAGCTTCTGTGTGAAAACTTTGCCCTTTGCTTAGTTCCCTCCTATGTAATGGTGCTGGTTGACCATTTTTGTTATGCAGAACACTAAAGCTTGCTTCAGAGCAAGTATATCAGCAGCCTTCATGCTGGTGACGGCAACTGCTTTCCCATGCCTGTTCCTCGGGATCTTAAACACAGGAAAATACTACAAAAAAACACTTTAGAAACTTTACTCATTTAACTTTCATTAAGCTAAAGGAGGTTCTCATAGTAAAAACCATCACTACCAATCCACATCCCAGGGTTCCAATTAGCTGGCTCTTAAAACACAAACCAAATTGCTCAAGAGGAAGATAAATGCAGAAAGATCTCATGGCTTACTGCTAGGTTTCCCCAGTTCTAGACATAGTGCCCGTTCCTAACTCACCCGGTCAATTTTATTTAAACCTAGGCTCCAAACCAAAGAAATTGATAGGTATGAAGTTGAAGGAACGGAAAAATGTTTTTCAAGATCCCATTCTAATACTCACTGTGTGAATCACAAATTCATTCCGACCAGCAGCAGTTGGCTAAGGAAGTGCTCAGCTACACATTTTACCATTCATAAAACAGAGTATTTGTACTGACATGCCACTTTCCACACTGAGCACTCCGTGAAACTGTCACTACTTGCTGTTGCATGGCTAACTTAATCCTTTGACACACCTTTGAAAAGGATACAATGATATTCCAAGGACCAAGTCTTAGCCAGTTGGGCCAAAACCCTTTATACAGAGCAAAAAAGCCTTCGTTCTTCCATGTCTAAAAACACACAGCAAGAAGACAATTCCTTATTAGGGAGAAATCTAAAGGGCATCTCAGCTAACAAAGATCTATAGCACTGTAGGTGATCGCTTAGTGCTGTAAACTTAATGCAAATAGATTGTATGATGGGACAAGGAAACATTTCACTAGATCAAGCCCAGAGTAGTCATGCTTGCAGAATGACCTGCCAAGTAAAAATGCAGACCATGTCATTTAGCATCCAACCCAGATTTGTCCAGACTGCATTCCTGGATTGTTTGGGTTTGGTTTAGTTCATGTTTTTTGTGTGGTTTGTTTGTTTGGTGGGGTTTTTTGTTGTTGGTTTTTTTTGGTTTGGAGGGGTGGAGGTAGGCATCTGTTTTGGGGTTTGTTTTTTTTTTTTTTTCTTCAAAAAAAACCTTGCAGGTAGCTGCATGTAATCCTGCAGCTCACACTAGGGAGCCCATTGATGTTTTTCCCGCTTGCTTTATTGGATTTCACAAAATTGTACTGGACAGTGTGATTTGCACTGTTATACAGACTGGACTGTGCAGTCAGTTTGGCCTGCAACAGCTTCCCATCCACTCTTCTCCAAGTAAAGGCCATCATGCTCCCACCTCATACACAATTTAAGGATTGAGGAAACCAAGCCAAAGTAATCAAAATTGGAGACTGATGTTGCCTTTGTCTGTCCTAAGCTCTTCATTATGTAGTAAGCAGAAAAAAAACAACCCATCTATCCCAGATTATGTTGTTCTTTAAGATCCAATCCATGGAATTATCATTTCCTGTCAGTATCCTAACATCATGCAAAACTAAATACGAGACAGTGCTTCTGAGAGATTAAGTCTACTCATCCAAGTACCAAAGGGAAATCAATATGTACTGCAGGCACTTTTCTTCCTGCCCTTCTGTCAGGACAGTAGATACTTTTCACACCAAGTGCATTATTTGCAGTACAGTCCTTTTGATCTTCAGGATAAAAACATATCTAAGTTACTTGGATTAATTTCTCAGGAAACAAACCAATTTCAAGTTCTACACCAAAATCATTGCTCACTAGTACCACGTTCTACTTACATGGATACGTGAACTACTTACTTGCAACAAGCAATCCAAAGTACCCTTGTAGTTTGAGTGTCCTCCATGTTGTTGGCTTCTCTGATTCATCATGCGTGTTCTCACCACATCGATTGGGTTGGATGCAAGAGCTCCAGCTAACCCACAAGTAAAGCTTGAGCTAATAAAAGTTGAATGACATTAGATCTACCACACTTAAACATCCATAAGAATGCCCCCTTCCCAGAAAACATGTAGTGCTTAACACTGCTAGTTAAAAACTATCAACTAAGAGATGTGAAAAATTATTTTGTTTATTATAAAGCATCATTTTTGAAGATTTGATAAACAGTCTCTGCATACCTGAGCAGATGTTTGTGCCTCTGAGAATAGAAAATACTTAACTGTAACTTCCTTCTAACCTCAATTTGCAAAGCTGAATAACTCAGACCATCCACAAGACAAAATTCCACATTCAAAAGAACGTTAAATCCAAATCCTAAATCAAAGTGGCTTCCATGCTATGTGCTACCATTTGAGATGCATTAGACAGCAGAAACACATTAGGAGTATATTTACATCTAGATTACTGACAGAAGAATCAAAAGATTCATTCCCCCCTAATGAAAACTAACTAATGAGGAGTTATGCAGTTACACAAACTTACAGGAAGTGAGTATATACTGTATCTCCCATAAATCCAGACATAATTATGTGCTTCTTGGTAAGGTCATACACTGGCAGCTCCACTCCAACAACAATAGCAGCTCTCTGTGCTGTCAACGATACTCCCTGTCAAAAGAAAGGTAGTTGAAGTTTAACTGTTGTGCACTGTCAGAAAAGCCTAGCTGTTATAACACAAAGCTGTTATAACACATTCACACCGTGAATGTGTGAAGAGAATTGCAAATTCAAATAAGGATAGCCAGTACAAGTCTTAGATGGGTGTGCTGCAGAAATGCAGATTCAGATTAACAGGTGAATTACTTTTCCACACTGAAATGCAATTTCAGTTCCTTTATGCTACTCCATCTCTGCTTAACGTCCAAATTCCTACATCAGTCAACTAAGACTTCAACAGCCAGGTGGTACTGGCTCCCCTCCCTGCTAACCAAAAAACTGACAGAGGAAGATGAACAGAAAAGCTGAGATCAAAAAGCTTTGCAGGGAAAAGCACACTAGTCAAAAAACATCTCTATTTTCCAACCATTTCAGAACAATTGTCCCAACTTCTTGGTCTTCAGTTGTTACGCAGGCACTGACTGTAACTGCCGTAAGAGACAACCTCCAAGACCAGCTACAAGAATTCCTGAGCTAGAGGGATGTTCATTAGTACATTTCCAAATATTCTTCAGCACGTTTTAAAAAGAGCAAAGCATATAGACTGAGAGGCGTCTTGCAAAGGTCCTAGAGCCAATCACCCTAACTTAAGCCTCCCTCTTTAGTGGCTAATCCTTGAACACAAGGCTGGTAGTAACCCTTTGTCAGAATGCACAGAGACACCAGCAGTGACGAACCACATACATATTAGCTAGTGACTTCTTTATATTGTTGGCTCTGAATATTGTAGAAGTACAGGAAATTCAGTTTAGCAAGACAGTGTATTTGAGGTGTAGGATATAATTAAAAAAACTTGCCTTCCATAGTCCTTTAGTGCCTTCCTTTTGATAGATTTGTAAGAAGTTGCCCATCATTCCTCCTTGAATCACACTACCTTGGGCTTGCATTCTGATCTGGGATTCATTTGAAGATAAAATTAGAAAAATAAATACTTGTTAAACATGCAATCGATAATAGCTTAATACAGTTTTATTAACATTACTACTTAAAAGATTGAAACTTAAAGACAATTTCTCTTTGACTACAACTTAACCTGACATTATCATAACTCTAATGCAATCGTTTTGCAGTGCCTTTAGCATCCAAGTGCAGATGCTAATTTTGAACCAGGACATGGTGCAGTTCTTAACTGCATTAAGTCACTTCTATTTCTGTACTTGCACACCACTCCATTTAGATTAGACTGACAGATGGGTTCTGCAGGATGTCCTTTACAGCGTTCCTTAACAGGAACATGTTGAAATTAAATGTTAAAGAGATTAAGGTTTCAGCTAGTGAGAACCATGGTGTTCAACCCTGTGGATTTTTAGGAATGTCCTTAAGAACCTGCTGTGGTAACTACCAAATACAAGTTTCATGACAAGCAACTTGGTATGTGGACATAATTTTCAGTAATAACTAATTGAAGCCAGACTTGGAAGCTTATGTTGGAAATGCCTCTATAGAGCCACACTAGCACTATAAAGAATTCAGTTTTTAGTGGTTTAAGAACAAAGTTCTCTTGAATTTTTCATTAGAAGCAGCCACATAAGTCACATGCTATGGTTTTGTAAGTTAAATACCTTCAACACTTAAGTAACTGGAAAAGACGTCACTGACTATCATGAAGCTAACAGATTCTTAAATAGGTGATCACTTCAATTCACTCTGAATGACTGATGCTAGAACACTATTTCTATGGGACACTGGATGGCAAAGCCTCTCTACAGGATTAAAGAATCATGCAGTACAAGTAGCATTCCTGCCCCTGAACGGACCTTCACATATTCTGAACTCTAGAAACACAGTATAGTGTTCCCAAGTACAACAGATGAAGTGTGGAGCGTGGCTTCCACACAAGCACTGTAGTTAGTCATCTCAGTGTCTCCCCACCCCCAGGAAAAGTTATAGGGATATAACTACCTCCCCAGCCATCAGTTTCCTGGGACACAGCTCCAGTAATTAGTATGGACCAGAGGAGCTTCTAAGAATAAGACATTACTCATTTTTAGAAAGTTAAGAATAAATACAACCTGACAAATACTGTATTCATCGTGCAATTCTGCATTTCCTCAAGGAGAGGACAAAAAACCTAAGGACAAACTCTACGTAACACATGATTACCTTTAAGACATCTGTAGGGTTGGCAATAGATGATGAGATTACTCCCGAAAGGATGCCACAGAGAACATTTACCATCAGAGTTTCATCTATTACATAAACAAGGAGAAACAGTTTAGCTGCAGATTTACAACCTTATGATGCATAAGGGCAGGATGATACTACCACTCCTTTAACAACAGAAAGTGACAATTACAGAAGCCTTAAGAACTGCTCTGGCAAGTTTTCCTTGCTGACTCACTTGGCCATAACTGGTACAAGGAATATCTTCTCAATAGACTTCTTCAAACCACTACAGTAAGATATCAAGTGGAAACAACCAGCTTCAAGCAAAACAGTCCTCAGTTAAATTGAAAAAAAAAAACCAACCACTCACCTTCTGGATGCTCAACAAACAATCTTTTTAAGCTCTGGTAAGTGCCTATTTTTATAGTTCCATATGAAGCTTGCCGGAGCATTGCAGGTGCAATCCTGTAAAAATACAGTAATATTCATGCTCAAAATTGCAAAGAGACTGACTAGCAAATACTTTTTAGAACAGGAAGGGCTGAACACAAGGTATCTACCAGAGAAAGGTTTGCGCGTTTATATCAACAATTTAAACTCTAAAATTAGAGACAAAACAAGGTTTTCTGGTGGTTTTTTTGTTTGGTTGGTTTTGGTGGGGTTTTTTTTTTTTGTTTGTGGGGGTTTTGGTGTTTGTTCTTTTTTGGTTGGTGGGGGTTGGGTTTTTTTTTTTCCTTTTTTTTAAATAAAGCCTGCAAAAACATGAATGAACTGTGGAAGGGTTACTATTAGAACATGCCTCAACATGGGATCTATAAAGTAATTGGCAAACTTGTCCAAAACAATCTGCAGATTACATCTTTCCCCCATTTACTCACAAAGGTTAAATTTATTTTTTTTTCCCCCTGAGATGGAACAGTGATAGCAGCACTGTGTGGAATAACTTTGTGCTTAGCTATTTCACACACACAAGTAGTATTTTTTTTTTTTTAAACATTAAATGTTATTGGAGAGTACAAAGATTGCTTCAATCTCAGCTTGAGCTTTCAACTTCCAGACTGAGGCTAACCAAATGCCTTGTAAATGCCTTGTAAATCTGAAACCCAAAATTTCACACACTATGGACTTAAACGTGTGATTATACTGTTCATAAACCATTACTGCAAGTCAGTTTTACCCAGAGTATAAGGCTTTCAATCCTTCTTCTCTGCATATTCTGACTAGCGCATGCACCATTCCACGGTAGCGAATCTCTTTATATTTGGCATCATTAACTTGACCTTGAACTTGCAGACGTGTTTTGGTAAGATCAATGGGGAAAGTACCTTAAAAAACAAAAAACAGAGAAAATTAACCAAGTACTTACCTAACCAAAGAGAAAGAGCACCACGTAAGAAGAAGCAGCAGCCTTTATTATATAACAACATTCCCAGGGGAATAAGTCTACTTTACCAAGACTTTGTTTCAAGCAAGTGGTTCATTTTATGCCACCTTGTTCTTCTAAAACCTTGTCAGAGGCCCTACCTACTTTACATTTATGTTTTGCATTCACTATGTTTTCAGCCAACGTGGTATCGCCTGGTTGTCAATAACCACACTGAATAGCACTCTGCAATCATAACCAAGTAAAAAGTTTGTGTGTGTATTCCACCAAAGAGCCTAAAGATCATTTCACTGAAGGCAAAAAAATAAATTCCATAACACAAGCTATACAGATTCTAGTCCAGAACCTGAGAAAGCAACAGCAGCAGTATCCATTTGTCTTTACTTTCCTGTAGCCTACTGCTATGTCAAGTTCAGACTCTCTATCCTCCCTTCATGACAGGGTTTAGAAAGCATATTCCTCCAGAGCTCATCTTCAGGAAAGGGAGCCAACCACCTCAACATTCAATACTCATCTAATCACTAACAGGAGTCAGAATTAACTACATCAGTTCCAATGAGGTTTACCAAAAAAGCAAGGCCTTTACGAACTGCTTGTCATTTTTGTGAAGCTTTTGGCATTACTGGCCACATTCAGTCAAGTCAGATAAGAGAGGTTTCAAACTCAAGTTTGAAGAGGATTTGTAAGAGAAGGTAGAAAAGGAAAGCAAATAGCAGTTTTAAGTGTAATTTCTACTTTATGACTTCACACGCAAGCCCACCGCATGTCACACTATTCTGCTACTATAAAAAAAAGTTTGGTTTTTTTCTTGTACATGCATTTCAGGTAAAACTTTAAGAGAATTTAGCATTTTAGGTTTGGCTTTAGAGTAGGCACCAAAACATCAGATGCACTGTCTCCCTATAGCAACTATTCTCCGTTGCACACTAACTGAATTTAAGTGTTCAAATCTGGGCAGCCACTCATAGTCAAGAAAAAGGAATTGAAGCTGCAACGCAGCTACTCAAAAAAAGAAAAGATTTTACAAGTTAAACGTTCCATTTGTCTAGTCTGGTAAAACAAAAGCTGTGTATATTTATAATTGCTTCTAGAAACAGGTCAACAAACACCAAATAACCAAATCCAAAGGCAAAGTTTATATAAAATGGAGGTTCACACAGGACGTGACAGCAAAAGTGTTCTGGCATTGTACCCAAGTTCTAAGCAACTCTTCAGCCAGCATTAAAGAAAAATAACTCCTATGCTGTAGACTGTATACAACTGTGTCACTGATAGCATGGAACCAAGCTTGTTTTAAAAGAGACTACCAGAGAAATCATGTAAACGGTCAAAGGAAAAGCTTACCACATTCTGCAGTGATTGATGCTAAACCTCCATAAATAAAGGGCTTCCAGTTTAGTGCTGACATTATTGATTCTTCTTCCTGTGAGGTAAGACAATGAGTTAATGCTTCTGTTAAGTACATCTGTTATATTTTTATATATATGCTAACATTTATTAAATCTTTGAGCCTTGTCCATTTAAGGTCAGCCTTCCAAACAAACCAAGGGTAAGAACATGTAACGCCTTTGACAATCAGAAGGAAGTCAGTAATACTGCACAAAAGGATCTGGATTCAAATCAGTGTCTCTGCTATGTATTTGTGCTACCACCACCCTCACCACAAAAGGTTAAAGTAGTTTGTCTCGCAGCCATGATCTTAAGGAGCACTGCAGTGAACAGCCTCCAAGGATTCTTACCCAGCTGAATCAGTTTGGCTACATCCAGCACAGAAATGGAACTTTAAGATAGTTACTACCAAACTTCTGTCCCTGTTTCCCCCCAGTATCAACATTAACAGAAGCTGGTATACTTCAACAGAAAATAGAGGCACACACAACATTTTTTTTTCCTCCATTAAAGCCGATTTCTGCTGCCAGTGTTCACAGTATTCATTCTTGTGGGTGCATAAGGTCTTTTATGGTAAAAAAGCTGCTTTACCTCACAGGTCAGTTAAGTGAATTTGACAAAGGGACCACAAATCATAACTAACTATAACACGCACTTTGCAAAATGCTAAGTCATCCAAGAAGTAAGAACTGCAAAACCAGACTAGTCCAGCCCATACAAGACTGTCCTTCCCAAAACCAAGTAGGTCTCTCCATCGCTTATCTTTCCATTTCCTCATACTATAAATACTTTCCATTCCCTATTTTCTATATCATCCTCCTAAACATTTGATTCTGCAGTTACCCTCTTGCCATTTTTCGTGGAATAATTGTACTTGAAACGCTTTCCTTTGGCAATTCAATTCCCTGTTACTTTGTTTATTTATCTGTGCTGCCCAGCTGGAAAAGATCACAAATACACCAGTTACTTTGAACCATCTCAGCCTGGAGAAAAGGAGGCTCAGGGGAGACCTTATTGCTCTCTCTGGCTACCTGAAGGGAGGTTACAGAGAGGTGGGAGTAGGCCTGTTTAACCCAGCAACAGACGACAGAACAAGGGTAATGGACTCAAGCTGCACCAGAGGAGGTTTCCCTTGGGTATTAGGAAGTTCTTTGCTGAGCGGGTTACCAGGTGTTGGAATGGGTCACCCAGGACAGTGATGGAGTCCCCATCCCTGGAGTGTTTCAGAGACAATTAGATGGGGTGCTTAGGGATTAGACTTGCTAGTGTTAGGTTGATAATTGGACTAGATAATACAGGTCTTTTCCAATCTAGACGTCTATTTCTGTGATTCTATGATTTTTGTAGAAATGAGCCATCTTAGGTCATTTCCTCTGCAAGTGCCAATAATCCAGCATCCAAATGAAGTTAACAGAAGTAACAGGCACCGAGTGTGCCTGAATAGTTACTGCAGCCCTAGCTCTCCTTCTGTCATCTTTCCTTCCCAAGAAGTTACCTGGGTGTTGTCTTCTGACAATACAATAGAAAACCCCACAGGAGCTCCACTCACACTATTTCAGATACTCAGCAGCCAAGCCCACAGAAATCCCCCTCACTCTTTAGGCCACTGCAGAGACCACCACTAAGGTAAAAAAAACCACAAAGAAAAGGCAAGTAAATGCACGACTGTATTGCCAAAAGGCGCGTCATGCAGAGATCAGAACCCACGGGCATAGACTATGCCAGCTTTTCAAAAGGAAAGCCCCAGTACAACACCATGCCAGGGGGAGGCCACCTCCAAGTTGCTCAGATTCCTGCCCTGCCATGATTAACAACAGATCATTTAATGGAAACAAAACCAAGCTCAGTTTGGCCGCTATCAGCCACACACAGTCTTTCCTTTGAGAAACTTGTCAAAATTAAAAACACAGCTAACATTTTTCACCTCAACATATTCAAACACATTTCATCTATCACAAATACTACAAGGCCGATAAAACTAAAATATATCCATACGTTTGTATTTCACTCTGCTGAGGCAATGAAGGCTACTCAGTTTTCCAAGTAATTCCTTTCCTGCCTTTTAGGCCAAACCAACCATCTAAGTCTTTCCAGTTATTTCTACCTTGCATTCCTCGTCCTATGTTTTACTTACAGAAAGAAATTAAAGCAGAGTGGCAAATCTCATCCAAAAAACCCAAACAACCAAACACACCAGCAAGCAACTCTACCCATTTACCTGTCTTGTTTTCTGAATACTTATTTTGTTTCTTACGCTGCTAAAAGCGGTAACCATTTCCTTACAAAAATTCCATCAGCAATTCCATTGGCGAACTACTTAAAAAATGGGAGTCCAGCTCTCATTATAGAACTGAGGTCTCCTTTTACTAGAAAGAAATAGTCCTTATCAAATATACATTGTTATTCCCTAAACATCAAAGCAACCGAGACAATACTACTCCTCAAGGACACTGGGTTAGATTAATACAGCAATTCATCCACACACACTCAGCAAAAGTTAGAAGCAAGTTTGATTACTTTTAAGTGGTGGGATGACTGAAAGAAAATCAAAAGCCAAGGTTCCATAAAAGAAAGCATCACTTAAAACAAATATTTAGGTATTTCACTGTTAGACAATGGACTTTAGAAGTCATATATCAAATTCTTTATTGATTAATAATATCACTAGCATACTAGGCACACGGTATAGTCCAGCTTACAGTAGTTTTAGCTATTTAAAGTGGATTTGACCCTTGAATGCTACAGAAAGCTTATGCTAAATGAGTTACTGGTCCTAAAAAGTTATTACCTGCAATTTAAGCATTGAAGGGTAAGCTAGTTATCCAATCAATACTGTCTACCTGCATGAGTTACACCGCAGACACACAGCTCGGACTTTGTATTCAAGCAGTGAAGCATCATCAGAAAGAAACAAAAAGGTTAGGCCTAAAGCCAGCAACCATCACGGCAAGTTCTTGCAACACACCCGCTGTCTTACAAGTACTGAAACCAACAGATGTCCCCTCCCAAACCCGAAGGGATTCCCTACAGCCAGAGCACCACTGCCGGTCGTATTTAACAGGCTGGAGCCAGGACGACACAGCAACATCTGCTGAGGAGCCAAGGGAGGCAACACCAACCACATCTCCCTTCCAGCGACACCACGAAGCGCACCTCCCTCCGCTTCGCCTTCAGATGAAGAGCATCGCGGGGGGGGGGGGGCGGGGGGGGGAAGCAAGGAAAAGGAGGAAAGGGCTCGGGAGCGGGGGGCTTTGGAGGGTGCCGAGCAAAGCTCAGCGAACCCCCACGCTCCTTCAGAGGCAGCGCTGAGCGGAAGCTCACGGAGAGATACCGGCGCCCGACCGGAGAAGTGGCCGGCGGGGACTCCCTCGCCGGTCGGCTCAGAGATCATCTCCCACTCCCCACCTCCCCCGCCTGCGGAGCTCAGCGGCTGCCACCTCCCCACTCGCCACCGAGGCCGCCTCCG
>JAAGNO010005053.1:7770-50401 GCA_033439905.1 Ceryle rudis
GCATCCAGAGGGTAGTGGTCAATGGCTCAAAGTCCAGATGGAGGGCAGTGACAAGTGGTGTCCCTCAGGGGTCCGTACTGGGATCTGTATTGTTTAACATTTTTATCAATAATATAGACAGCGGGATTGAGTGCACCATCAGCAAGTTTGCAGATGATGCCAAGCTGTCGATACACCAGAGGGATGGGATGTCATCCAGAGGGACCTGGACAAGTTGGAGAGATGGGCCCAGGTGAACCTCATGAGATTCAACAAGGCCAATCGCATCCTGGGCTGCATCAAAAGAAGTGTGGCCAGCAGATCGAGAGAGGTGATTCTGCTGCTCTGCTCTGGTCAGACCTCACCTGGAATACTGCATCCAGCTCTCGAGCCCTCAGCACAGGAAGGACATGGACCTGATGGAGCAGGTCCAGCGGAGGGACATAAGGATAATAATTGTCACCTTCATTCCACTCTAGCTGATGATGTTTTAGGTAAAGGCTTCATTTCATCTTCACCATTTCTCAGACAGTCTAAAAAGGCCCACTCAGTAAGAACTATTGATGTTCAAGGACAACCACCTATCTTGTAGTCCCCTATATATCCATCTCCATCTGCTATAGCTTGCCTTATACAGGGTTTGCAAGTTCTTTGCAGGGATCCCATATTTCTACATTTCTGACTGAGAAAGATATGACCTGGCACTCTGCAGTGCATGTAAAATGAGTCTGGTGCTCCAGATCCCCTGAGCCAGTGCTGTACAGTTAATTTGTGCAGGAAGCTCGATGATAGGTAGCATGCTGGTCCTCTGAACGTGGCAAGGATCAACTTCATGATCTCACTGTTATATACCCTTTGGGGTTTATCTTTGTGGGTTCAGTGGTTATATGTGTGGGAATGCCAATACCTGAGAATCCAGTAAGTGGTTAATATCCTCTTCTAGCATTCAAAGTTGGGAAAAAAAAGGCTTTCTAAAAAGATTCAGATATGTCAAAACCTATTTTCCTATTTCCTGTCAAGTACAGAACCTTCAGTGAAGACCCCAGTGTCAGGTCTGTGGCAAATACTAAAAAATTAGAATCTAAAATTGTGAGCTCACAAGGAGAGCAGTGTATCTGTTCTGTCCTCATACACAATGGGGCTGTACCTCACCTGGCTAAGTGCCAGCCTTAGAGTTTTGGAAAGGAGCATACTAAGTGATGTGAGTGCCAGTGGCATTTTTCAGCTTCTTTAGTGAAATAACTATGTCCTGCTTTTATGCAAAGTAGGTTGTGCAGCATCTCAAGAACACCTTCAGGCAAAAGGCAGAAAAAAAGGCTTAATTTCTGTCACTTCCTACATTTGCAAAATCACTGTTGCTTTAAGTAATCCATATTTTTATTCCCTTTTTGAAAATAACTTCACAAATATGACTGATGTTACAACATACCTGATTGCATCTTTACATGAGCTTTTGCAGGCTGACATACCATGCCCTGTCCTTCCCCCTGTCCTGAACAGAACAGATGCGCAACACCTTGGTGAAAGCCTTGATGTTGACAAGATTTATATTAGCCTGAACTTTGCGCTTTCTACCCCATAAAACTCCTGCTCATCTCAAAGGATAGGCAGAGCAAGCTTTTGCTTGGTCTTTCTGCAATAGTGTGTGTCTGATTTCAGTCTGATTTCCCAGCAAAAGCTCTAATTTCATGCAGGGATGCTCAATCTAATCCAGGGAAATAGATAGAAAACTAAAAGTAAACTAAACTGAAATAAAATACATTATTGCATGGTTGTTTCAACAAGGGGCTCAGAGAAAGCCAGATCTACTGAATAGAGAGATGTGTTTCCTCTGTGAGGTCTGAAAGAGAAGCTGAAGAAAATTAAAACTAACAGGTTGTCTCTGTTCACATTTTTAGAGTAACAGACACTGCAAAATTGCAGTGTGTTTCTGAAGAAAGATTTCCTTGACATCATGCTTGAGAAAGTTTTCTATTAGGAAGGCTCATGTATTTATTTTGTGTGATAAAGAGACAGAAAATGATATGATAAAACTGTAAGAAACTGTCCTCAGCAATCACATATAAAATTTTTAGAAGACTGTCATTGTACAAACCTCACTTTTTATGTTGATTCATAAAACAAATTTATTTTTATAAGAAAATAGAAGAATTCTTCTGCTTTACATATATGTTCTTCTATATTCTCTGTAATGATCCTTGTGTGCTCTAAAATCTTTTGAGTGTTATAGTCTCAAGTACCTTGACATTTCATAGGTTCACACCATTGGTCTTTGAACCATTGCAGTGCGATGAGAAGGAAAGAAGGAGGTGCACAGAGGTAGTCATGAATTTAGAAGATGAGCATTCCTTATGCAGTTAGCAAGCTCACCAAAGAAGAATAGCTGAAAGTCAAAAAGGGACCTGAAAAGACTTGTGTAGCTTACATGGCACTTTTGGACAAAGGGGTTTAAATGCCAGTGAAAAGAATCTGTGAAACCTTCCTAGCTGCCCCTCAATTAATTTCTCACAGTTTGGTGTTAACTGAAGAGAATCCAATCTGTGTTTCCCTGAGGTATCTTCATGAGGTGAACTAAGGCTCAGTAAATGGAGACAATATAGAGATTCAGTTCAAAACCACAATCCTTCTCTAAAGTATACTGCTATGCAGACTCACCTTTAGGCCAGGTGAGATCAGAAAAAATCATAAAATCCTGTGGACAATTAAATTCAGGTTTCATTCTCAGAGACTGCCTGAAAGAATTCAACAAGATCTGGCCTGCAGAAAGTGCAGTAACAGCCCTTGCTTTCTCACGTAAGAAGGGCAAGGTTGTGATGGTGTGACTCCTTCATTTAATAACACAGTAGTTTATCCCTCAGCTCTCTCACACCCTGTATTCAGCTCCCATTTCCTAAAGGGCCTGAAGCCTGCATGTACTGACAGACTGCCTATCTTGAGTAAAAAAGTCACCTCATTTTTGCCTCATCACCTTGAGGATGTTGTTATGATGCTCTGAGGCCTGAAATAGGAATGGAATCAGTGATATCACAATGTTCAAGCCATCCATTCTGGCTGTACAGGGAGGCATCCACTACCTCCTGTGGTCCCACAGGCCATGGCAGCAGGCTTGACAGCTGTGGTGTGATCAGAACAGGGTTGTTATTCTGCTGTATTTGCAGTCATGATGCACAGGACTGCCTGGTAGCTACCTTTGGACAACAATAACACATTTTAAATATCCTGTTATCCTATTTTCCATCTTTTGAAACTTTCTTTCACCATCCTTGCCGCTTCCTTCACCCATCCCCTCCCTTCCATATAAACAGCCCACCCCTAATTACTTTTTCACTATTGGTTACAATTTTCCTATAGCCACACGTGTAGAATCAGTATTCTGGACCCTGTTTCTGACACAAGTAATCTCAGCTTTATATCCTATTGCTGATGTGGTTACCAAGGTGTTGCTGGTCTTGCCCCAGGCCCCAAAACTCCCTTTCACAGAGGTTTGGCCATCTCTCACATGACTCCTTCTGAATCATCTGTGAAACTCAGCCATTCCTTATGTTGCTATCAGTAACTCCTGTCAGTTTCTGTCATCATTATCTGTCACAGTCAGCAATTTCTCACATCATATAGCCATCAGTTTCTCATGTCAGTTCAGTCAGCTGAACCAGAGGCCAAGGCCCACTCAGTGACCCGCAGCCCTAACATTCCTGTCTGTTTCACCAGTGGGGGATAATTTACCAGCTCCCATCTTGGACTGCAGGGACTTTAACCTTTTGTTAAAGGTTCATATAATGCTCATCAGTCTAAAACAGGAGCTTCAAGCCATCTTCACTGTATATCTAATGAAAAATAAAAATTCCTGGGGCTCTGGACTGAATGGACTTAGATGAACAGGGAAAAATAGAACAGGCCTTGCTTTTAGCATACATCATATACAAAGGAGGAATCGGTTTGTATTGTCCTTATAGCATCTTTATCATCTGCAAATTAAGACTGTTAGAAAATGTTTTAGTGATGAGAGTCTCAAACCAGCCTATTAGAGCTGGGAGGGCAATAAAATTACTTTCAAAATGATACTGCATTAGTTTCTGTAGGGGAGCAACTAGTGTGCTTGAGAGATCAAGGTCTTGGACATGATGACCCCCTGTGTCTTGCTAGTCCTTTCCTTCTGCAAAGGCAGAATTGGAAAAAAGGGGAGAAAACTTTGTTTTCTATTTCCACTTGCAATTATAGTAGAGGAACTGCCACCAGGTTTCAGAGCCATGACTTCCATATGAGCATACTTGTTGCAAAAAAGTACTCATATCCAATGACACAGCTAAGGTGAAGACTTCTGCTTCTGTCTTCAGATTCCTTTATTCCTGCTGCCAGTGATGACATCTACAGTAGAAGCCCAGTAGCCACTGGGCTCAGATTAAAGTTCAAAGTGGAGTCATACCAGGTAAAAGGTCCACCTTTCTCATGGTTCATTATCAGTCAGCTGGGGCACATTGCAAAATCATGACATAATGCAGCCATAGCTGGTCCAGCCTCATTCCTCCTAAGCCGTGCCATCTAACAAGTAGTCAAAACATTGGGAATCAAACAATATTTTCTTCTGAGCCCAGTTTAAAATATGCAAGGGTCATTCACTGGGTGTGATTAAGTTTCAGCAGTGAACTGTGTTGCTACAAGATAAAAATGAGAAGGTAGAAGTATTGGGCCATATAACATCACACACTGTTCACCTCCCACTGGGGTTGGCTCCCCTGCAGCATTCCCAATGGCATAGAGAATCATGCAGCTCTTCCAAGCTCAAGTTCTCATCTGCCATGATGGCTCTATCAACTAGGGATCTTTTTTGGTGCAGGTGGTGTAACCATGTGGATAACAAGATATTATAGCACAGGTGTCATTCATCCATCAAGAACTGAGTCCAAAACACTTACGCCAATATTTTTCCAGCTATCTTATGCTGAATTCTCCTATTGCAATGGTAACTTGAAAGGTTATACATCGAAAGAGTAAAATCCATTAAATGAATGAATTTGTAGACAAAAGTTTAGTAGCCAAAGTTCTGTATACGTGCATGCAGCTTCCTTATCCTTTTTCCTAGTACCTATCTGGAAACTCAAGACAAGTCATTTACAAGGGAAAGAAATCACACAGTAGAGGAAGCATACGTAGATCCATGGAGAACATATCACTCATGTAAAAAAAATGCAATAAAACTATTTTAAGCCCCATATTCTGACAAGAACTAAAAAGACAAAGGCAGAACATAGCTACAGCCAAAGCTTTCCATCAGTCTAATTCCAACTTGGACTAAGGGATGATTAATCTAAGGTGCATCAATGTTATTTTTTTGTAACCACATAGCTCCATGAGCACACATCCGCAGTTAAACCACTTGGTAGCTGGGAGAAGTGAGAAGGAATCATGAAATTCCTTTCTTTTTATTTTTTTTCCGTTCTCAAGAGTTTCTACATTTTGGCAGCTAGAAGTTTTGGTTGCTGTCAGTTTTCTTAAATGCTTCTGGGTCAGGAGCCAGTATTAGAAATTATTTGAATGGTCATTCATTTTAAGCAAGACACCCACTGCAGCTGTGACACAAAGGAAAATCTGTCTCTGAGCAGCTTACTGTGCAAATGCAGTTCTATCACAATGATTGCAATAAAAACATACTGTATTGTCCATAATTACATCCATATTAGGAGGAAAAAAATTAGCTAAGCTGTTCAGTTACATGCCAAAACTATTTCCTGAGGGATATTTATTTTGACTAATGTTAGGGTAAAAAAATGAAACCAATCTGGCCTGGTTTAAAGCATTTGATTTTCCTTTTATATTTGATGGAGAGAAACAAAGAAAGACAAGACTTTATGTAAAGCCACTGCTTGGTTTTAAGGTGGCAAGAGTTCCTCCCTGTTGGCAAAGAGCAGGAATTCATAAATACAGAATGAGGCAAGGCTACTGTTTTCAGGGAGAGGTATTTTTTTCCTCAACTACTGCAGCACTGTTCTGTGGTTTGACACAATGCCAGCATTTACTGGGACAAAATCCTATCTCCTGAAGTACCAACTGCTATTTGGCTGTGGGTATTTAGAAATATGCTCTTGTTGCTACAGTGATCTCAGAATAAATCTGTTTTCTTGCCTACTTGCTATTTCTTTAGTTGCTGTTGCCCTTAACTGTGGACTAAAATAACAGATCGTATTACTCCCAGATGATATAAGTCATAGCTAGACATTCTTAGGGTAGAAGCACAGGTCTTCTAACAAACTGTTGGCTGGCTGCAATACTGGCTTGCCTTTAAACCTGTGTCATCAGATTTCACTACGAAGTAGAGGGTGAGGTTTACGTAGACCCAGTGAGAATCACTGGCTGGGAGACAATAGTTCAGATTTAGTTTCCCTGCAACCTTTACTTGGCCTGAGACGTTCCTCCCCGAAACACTGCTTTCTAAAAAGAGAACGAAAAAATCAGTCTGCCCATTGTGAACTCTGAAAGCTGTTCCTATAAGTTATTACTGAATAATTGCTGTGCCATCAAGCAGTTGAAAACTACTGGTTTGTGATGGTTTGTGATAAGGTTGAGGATTAATATTTGGTAATATGAAGAGTAGGGATTAATCAAAATTTAGGAAGCATATTGCATGATAAACAAGGCAGTTATATCCTCTTTCCGGAAATAGGTGTTGAAATGTCTACATTCAGATGAATTGTATTCTACATTCGGATAACGAAGTCCACCCTCACTATAACATATATCATTATATGTATCACTTCCTTAATCTAAATCAGCAGTGTCATGTTTTTTTCTTTCTTTCATTATCCCCCTCTGGCAAACAATTTGAACAGCTCTTAGTTATGGTGTCATTCTGAGGGAAAATATGGTTTAGACAAGTATGCTTGAAAACTATCTTCTATGTTTTCATTTAAGTCTTTGCAGAATGAAACTGTCCTTAATTCAAGATAATTAAATTCAGAGTAAGATGAACTCATTTATTTGTAGTAGCTATACAGCAAATGTAGACAGTATTTCATAATCCCCAAAGACACCTGTTTTCATGTCAGTCCCCCTGAAGGTCTGACACTTCAACCAGTTGGTTGTGGAGTAGAGTCTTTGCCCCAGAAATGGTCCAAGTATAGTGTACAGTAGTGAGACCAGGTATAAAGCATGACACATGAAAAGACCAGTAAAACATCCAGTGCTTACAGGCCTGTCTATAGATGAAATCTGGTTACATAGAAAAGCAAGAATTTGCATGTTTTCCCCAAGAGGACAACACAGCAGCAGAGGCGGTATAGCTGTGTGAAGAGAAGAAATTATTTAGGGGGAATAAAAGATAGCTTGATGATGGGATAAAGAGAGATGGTAAAGCTCAATTTTTGAAGAATTTTGAAAAGCCTTTGTGTTTTTCCAAACCTTTGATGTTTTATTTGATCCAGATCCTGAATAGGGTCTCAGAGAGACCACACTGTCAGCAATTGCTTTGAGTCAGCCTTACAAGAGAAAGGAAGATCTCAAAATCTAGGATGTGGGGCCATTTTCACAGTTCTATTAGCCTAAATAAATGTATGTGTAAGAAAAAGGGAAGTGTACTGGAATGGCAATTGTGGGACTGTTACCAGAAGCCAGCCTTAATCTTGGACACAGTCTGTGACAGGTACTCATTGCTGTCCCTCACACTGCAGAAGCTAAGCCAGAATCTCACTGCTCTTGGCCACTATTTGATGTTGGACAAGGCTGTTACACTGTTTGCCAAATCCCTATCTCCCCCATTGGCTACCACTTGTGAAGGAGCATGGTAAGCTTGGGAAACATAAACTCTAGATATTACAGATTTTCAGAAAAAGGTTGTTTGATTTAAGGATGTGCAGTGCATTGGACTAAGTAATGATTGTTAATAAGAGTTGTAACTGATATCCAGTAGCTGGTATGTTTCACCAATGATTGATCTTTTTGTTAAGAACATTAGACTGATACTCAGGAAACTGGGTAGTTTCCAGCTTTGTCACAGATGTCCTGTATGACCTATAACAAGCTGTTTATTTTCACTGTGTGTTACTTTGGAGACTGGGGGGATGATGCCTCCCTATCCCATAGGAACATTTGTCAATACACATTAAACATTCTTATGCAAAGTTCTTAATAGAAGCTGGGAGAGAGGGTGAAAATGAACAGACAGAACACCTCTGTTTCATCCTGTTTCTTATGGCAAGACTCCATGAGAGGCTTTGATTGTTCTTTCAAGTCAGCTTTGCTAAAAGGAAATTAAGCCAGATGATGTCATAAGAGCAAACCTATCATGGGATACCTCTCCTCTTTGCTCTTCTTCCTTCCCTTATCCTCCTCCTCAATTCCTTGGTTTCTTGCCTTCTCATTCCTCGGATTCTTTTCTTAACTGTCTACTTCAGGCGTTACTTTTTGTTACTCTCCTATTTTCTCTCTCTGTCATTTATCCCCTTCCAATCTTTCTTTTTTTTTTTTTTCCTAATATGAATGTGCATTGGACTAGGAAATCAGGAGTTTTGCTCATCCTTTGGGCTCTCTTTTCTGCCTGCAGAATAAATAGAAATACTTGCTGAAGTATCTTTTCAATCTTCTGTTTAATGCACACTCACATTATAACAATTAGTTCAATACCAGTTTTGCTGTATTTCATTCATCTGTTATCTGAATGCTCGTACAATAATAGCCTATTTGTCTGGGTAACGTTGTAGTGACATCATTCAGAGTTACGGTGTGCACATAGGCTGAAATATTCGTTTGGGCTACATGGTCAATTCCATTGTTGGGAGACAACTTTATGAGATGGAATATGCATTTATGCTAAGAATTTGTCATGCTTCAATTAATGTGTTGACAAAGCCTAACAGTAATGCCAGAGAGCAATCTTCCCCTTTCTGTGCCCATCTTCATCAATACATTGTGTATGAGGTGTCCTACCAAGGAAGGGTATTTAACTCAATGTCATGTGGGGTTTAAGGAGTAAGAAAGGAAAAATAACTTGATTTTCAATGTCTGTGTTTTCTTAAGTGAAAATAAAACATGTCTTTAGCTACTTCAGCTGTTCTTTACTTGGTTATTGCACCTTTTAGGTAGTGCCAAAGTGAAATAGCCTGCCTAGATGTAATTCCACCTTGTCAATGCTTGACTGGTGGTTTAAGCCACTGCTGAGTCTGCAGTGCTGTGCAGGGATGATAGTGAGTAGGTAAAGTGAAGAATGAGAAGGAACAGGAAAAAGAAACGTAGGTAACTAATGTGTTTCCTTGCCTAGGGATATCCTATATAGAAATAGGGAAACAATTATTTTATAATTAGTGGTCTACAAAGCAATAGACAGAACTACTTATATGACTAATATTGTATGCTGTTGAAATAAATGCAGACATTCTCTGACTTAGCGTTCAAAGGAATATAAAAATGAAAGATGGTCTTCCCCAAAAGGGTTTTGATTTTCTTATCTAATCTGTGGAATACCTTAATGAAAAAAAAAAAAAAATAAAGTCTGCTATTTATTCAATAACATAAGGGATGCTACTGCTACTCTTAGTGTTATAGGTTATATGTATGTGTAGAAGCTATGCTGGGGAATTTATTCCAAACCTTCATCCCCTGATAGCAGAATTATCAGTTCATTATAGTTCATTCATTATAGTCTGCCTCTGCTTTCTGATTGAGGTGACATATCTGAGGGGATTGGCCATGAACATGAGAATGCAGTTCTTGAAAATAATCTCAGATGTTTACTTCCCACATAGCATATTTGACTTCCTGCTGTACAAGGTAAAATTTGACTGGAATACAAGCAGAATTTGCAAGATTATGCTATCCACAATGTGTCAGAATCAGTTAAGTAACACAATGCCCCAGTTCCTTTTGAAAAGCAGTAGGAGAAAAGCAAGAAAACTAAAAGAAACAATGTCTTTTTTTTTTTTTTTTTTTCATCACAGCTTCTTATCTTTTGCAAAATTCCTGTGGAAACATCCTCTTCTCTTGGCAAATACAATTGTATCTTCTGCATGCATGTTAGCATCCGATATTTTGCATAGTGGCTGAAGATCCTGTAGTTTGTAGACATTTGAAATCAAAATAATTTATTCCTACAAGATCTGTTTGAGACAGGAGAAAATTATTGTATTTTCATGCTGTTAGGTTTAATTTTGAGTATTTTGATATAGTAGGCTCCAAGCAAAAAACCTTAAACCCAAACACACAGACATTTTGTGCATATTAATAATATGTGCTAGAATTTTCCAAATAAACTGCATCAGTCTATGGTATCCAGAATTGGTCTCATGAGTCCAGTCCTCTGAGCATTTTGAGGCATGGAGAATTTAAATTCTGGCTTTGTGACTTATCTAGTGTCTTGTTTTTAATACTGCGAAGATCTGTGTAAGCTGTTTGATTTACAGAACAAATGTAGCCCAAAAAAATCCATATCCTTTGTTCAAATGGTTTATCTGTACTATAAGGTATTATGCAAGTTTAATATCTGGTGTGTGTGTGTGTGTATTTGACATAGGAGGGAGGGGGCATGAATTGCCCTCTCTCCAGATATTTTATCCAGCTTTATCTTATAGTTCATATTCATGTTGGATATTTGGTGCAACCGAAGTGACACAGAAAGAAAATCATATAGAAAGGCTTTTATGCCCTTACTTGCCATGTCTTTATCATCTGGACAGAAAAGTCAACAGCAAAAGCATCAAATGTTTTCTTCTCCTGACTTTTCAGAGGAAAAAATAGCCGAGTTTCCCGAGACAGTTTTGTTGCTTAAAAAAGGAAATGAGGAGAAGGGAGGAAAAAAACCCAGAAAAGTGATACAGTAGTTGGTGGGCTGGTGATAGCTTTGAATATTTGTTGTCATCCTCAGAGCTGGTCTCAACAAAGCAGTAATTGGGTCTGCTCTGTCATGCAGGTTTCCAAGGAAACAAGACTAATTATAGGAGTGTGACTGTTACTGGGAAATAAGGCCTAGCAGGTAGGGCACTGACCAAGGAGCTGGAAGAGATGGGTGATATTCCTCACTCTCCCCTGTCAGAGCGGTGTGGCCTTGGTAAAGTCAATTAACACCTCTGAAGCTGCAAATTTTACAGTGCCTGCCTTTACCTTTGAAGTTCAGGTTGGCAGGCCTTCAGAGCAAGGAGCACTTGCTGGTACAGGGATGCACCACACTGAGTGCACTGGGGCCACTGTTCTGGCTGTTGTTTCTGGGTGCTATTCTAATCCAAATCATAACATGCCTCTCTTCAGTGCACAAACATTGTTTGGATAGTTCTTCTGATGTGACTTTTATATCCCTTTGCTGGGGACTTAAATCCTTTTGAGCCAGCTAAGTCAGACCTCTAAGACCTATGACTCTGTGGCTAGAGATCTCAACAGGATTTTGCTGCTCCTTTCTTACGGCATGCCCTCTAGAGTCATTCGATTGGAAATCTCTGGAGCTTCAAATCTCTTCCTGGATGCAATGGCTGTCTCATATCCATCTGACTCAAGCCACTTGCTTGATCCTCCATGGCATTCAGTACCCATGACAGCCATCCCTAGCTGTTCCTCCTCTTGTGAATTTGTGGGTTGTCTTGTAACTCAGCCTCAACCAATGTCTCTTGAAGCTGGCCACTGCTGCCCTTCTTCCTGCTTTCTTACAGCCTCGAGATACATTTTTCCATAATGGTTAACATAAAAAAGAAGATTAAGGCAGCAGGCAGCTCTGCCTAAAAGTCCATTGTCAGTGGTACACAATGTCTATCTCCATTGCAGCATCAGAGGTGCCTGCCTGCACTGATAACCCAGCTGGCTAATAAGAGTTTCAGTGACAAGAGTAAAATTCTGCCTTTTTCCTTCCAGTAAGACTCACTTGTGCCGGCACAGTAGCTGGAGCTGTCACTTGCATCACTGAAATCCTTCCCCTCAGGCTCCCAGCAGTCGTAACAGCTGCCTGTCTGAGTTCCAGCTAAAGGAATCCCCATTCTCAGCAACTTCAAACTCTCTGCAGTCAGTGATGAAGAATAAGAGGAACACCACAGCCGTGATCTTTCCCTGGCTTTCTGATGTGGCATATTATCAAAAAATAAGAAGGTAGCTAGAAGGTAGCTATTTCTGTCAAGACAGAGATGAATAGGGATAAATGGGCAAAGGAAAATAAGCTACTAGAAAGGAGGAGCAGAAGAAAGGGAGTTAACAGCCAAGACAGAAATGGGATGCTTCTAGGAAACAAGAGAAACTGGAGAATAAATGGAGAAATGGTTAAGTGTAGAGAAAGAGAGGAGAGAGGTTAGTAAGATCAATGAGGAGGAATGGAAAGTTAATATCCTGTAGCAGAGGATCAAGGGGCACCTGACATGAGACTGCAACAGGCATGATGCTAAAAACAAAGTGGATAGTGGCACTCTGCTTTGTATATCAGATAGATTCCTACTACATTTTATTTGCACTTACTCATTTGTAATTTTCCATTCATTAACCTTTTCATAAATATCAGCAAACAGCATTTTTAATTGTTTGGCTTAGAACTGCACATGCTTTAACCAGTGAGTTCCTGGTGGTTTACCTGTGAATTATTAGGTTTTGTTTTCAAATCCTTGCCATCTACAAGAAGACCACAGCTGTCCAGGCCTGAATAGAAGGACTCAGACAGCAAGAGGCTGTACTTTCATATGTGTAAGTACAAAACTAAGCTTCAAAGTCATTGAGGTGTTGAGAACAAAGAGAAGAGACCTTCACAAATGATGAAAACATAAAAAGGAGACAGGCTAATTAAACCAAAACATAGGCTCACCATTGAGGACTTCTAGGGCAGAGGTAAATTTTTACCCTTTGAACAGATAAGACTTCACTGGGCCAGAGTTACCAGGGCTACAGTTACTCACTACAACACGGACCTAGAATTTTCTGAATGATTTGACATGAGAATCAAGCCTGTTCTGAATAGTCACTTAATATTCTCCAAACACTCTATTTCTCCTTTATAAAAAAATCAAACAAATGCAAAGCTTGTTCTTTCTCAAATTTGATCTCAGTGTAATAGATCCCCTATTTTAAGAAATAATTTACCTATAGGTGCTACTTGCTAACCACTTCTCTGCTGTTGCTCTGAAAACAAGTGCTTTTTCACTGTATAAAAGTACAGTGTCTCTACAAATTTACAGTGCTATCTCACCCCCATACAACTGACCATTTATTATAATGTTACATTATAACAAAATTATAATGGAATTTTTGTAGCAATGCATATGACAGTAGCATTAATATTACATGAATCCATTATGATAGGTATTATAATGATGAATAAGAAATTATTTCACTGGGCTAAGATACTCCTTCTAATGATTATTTAAATTATTGCTGAGTTAAAATAGAAGTCTCATGATATTGCATATGACATCCACACAAATACAATATAAATTACAAGTGGTTAGTTCAGTGACTGACTTCAGACGAATCAAAGAGATAAGGCACATAAAGCATTACTGCAGTATATTCCAAGTGATTATTATTTTGTTGCAGAAACATTTCTCACAGTGAATTTTTCATTCTAAACTAATGCTTGGGTCCACAGGAATTCTTGCAGTATCATAAAAAGTTTTTTTCAGGAACCTCTGAAATAATGATTTAATAACTTTCTGCCATGAAAACCAGACAAACACAGATGCTGGTAGAGATGGTCATAAACAAACCTTTCCACCACTACCCCTCTTTCCATCATTTGCAGAGGGAAAATATTTCCTGCCACCAGAAAATTTCAGAACATGGAGAAACTGAAGTCCCTGCTATGCAAATGTTTTTACTTTAAAAATGTATTATGTTAAGATTCAGACACAATAGATATGTTTATCCTACAGATGTAGCATGCTTACTCACATCTCTGTTCTAACCTGGAACATTGAAATTGGGGTGGTAGGACCATTAAGGGTAGGTGCTAACAATGAAGATAAACAACTGTTCCCCGAGATTAATCTGTTGCTCCTAAAGTCCATGTCAGTATTTAGTGAGTTACTTTTCTGAACTGCCTGATTTTACTGCTCCCTGATGTGACACAGGAATGGAATAACTGAAGTGCTTAGATTGCCATCAGGACACTACATCAGGTTGTATGAATGATATTGTGAGGTCTCACTCCTTCAATTCCATTCTGTTTTCCACTGTGTCTGTCTCCTCACATGTCATGTCAATACATCTTTCAGTAGTGTTGCATGAAATAAAAATAAATAAGTAACAAATAAAACTAGCCTGTTGTCCAGACTGGTTTAGTGGTTTAACTTAAAGCTGACTTAACTTTTCTCCTTTAGTATTAGGATTCAGCTGCATAAATAAAAGCAAAAATAGAAGTATGGAATGCAGGCATGTATCAACTTCACTGGGAAATAAGAACTATTACCTACAGTAAATCATAAGACAGTATAGAAGCTGCCAGTGAATTTAAAACACAAGATAGGTGCCACAGCCTTTTTATATTTCCCATAATTTCACTCCAAATTCTCAAGACTGTGTGCTCCTTCCTAGGACTGTATAGAGCAGAACTTTTAGATAATTTGAGAAATAACTTAACATTCCCATTGTATGATGTATTTTCCTTTCAGTTTCTTTTCCTATATTTGTCATTACACTGTGACTAAAAACTGCTTGTATTGTATTTACTATATCTCTACTGCCTATGCACAGCTTTAGGGCAATAACTTTTAAACCTTCATTTTAAAGTTGATTGAAAGCATTCAGCAGCTGTAGCAAAAATATCATTCATGATCTTGAATGGACAGTGGGAAAAGTATGGTGCAGAAATGACAGAAACAATTGACCATATGACTTCCCCATTGGCTCAATAAATAGTTTTATGATAATGAATTGTTGTGATTAGAGGAAAAACTGCACTCCAGTGACATGAGAATCACCTGTAAAATTAATTTGAGAACTGTACTTTCTAAAAGATTTGTATGAATCGGTGCAGTGAGTGTTCACTAAAATTACTGTGAATATCACAGCTTCATAGAGGGTGTAATGCTGTTTGTATGAATATTATGCTTGAGAAGACAAATAGACCAATTCTCATTTTGGCTACACAGGTGTAAAAGTGAAATAACATGATTGCACCAGCATGGAACTTGATTGTAACAATGGGAGCAATATTTCTTCATTGCAATAGAATTTCCTAGATCATCTTCTGTAACATGAGAAGCTGGATGCTTCTCTTTATCATGAAAGCTTTGCTTTACTAATAACCGTATATTTGACAGCAGTGTCTTTAGGGAAGGTTTGATCATACTGAGATTGTTAGTCCTATGGGATATGCTACAGCACATTTCCTTTATACTTTTACATAGCATAAGTTGTTTAAACTCAACCCACCTGTCAAGATAACTGGAAAAAAAAAAAAAGTAGTCTGTGTTCACTGAAAGGTTCTATTAATCCTTTTTAGTTATTAGCTTTAAATAGTTCATTAGTAGACTACACAACCCTGTGCCAGAAAAGAGGGCAGCTTGGCAGCATGACTAATCAGAGGATTCCATACAGATGATTCCAACACAACATGAGCTATATATACAGCTGTTTCTTATCTCTTACAGTTACACTGGTTGTAACACTATTGCTTCTGGTTTTGACTGTTCCTTAAACACAGCTGTAAAGTAAGTAAACTACTTTTGTAATACATTATACTTGTCAGCTTTTCTCACTAATTTACAAAACTCACCAAAGTACATTATAAATTCCTGTCACTGGTGCAAAACATGAAGACTTGATTGCAGATAGCTTTTCTGCAATACAGTGGATGAAAATAACATGTGAGACCTATATTTTCTACCACTTAATCTGTGATAGTTCTTCCACTAAATGGGGTAGGAACTCAAAAGGACTCAGAAATATCCACCATACTTCATGTCAGGTTAACAGTTCATAAGAGACAGTTCTACATATTCTGTCAGACTACAAGTCTAGCAAGCACTAGATATAAGTCCTTAATATTAATATTGGTTAGTATCTATAGAATTAAATTTGCAGCTTGGTTTGCTTAGCTTGCTCAGCTCCTAAACTGAAGAAGAATCTGGAACTGGCCAACTGGTAAATTAAAAGCTTTCTTACTAAGGGGTCCTTCCCTGCAAAGCTCTGTAACAGCAGGAAGCTACAAGAACAGTCTGTATCCATTGTCTTCATTGTCAACTTTTATTAAGCAACAGCACTCTGCACCTGATCTTTGCAAACCCTTAAACGACATAAATGATATTGCATGTATAAGAAATACTGTGCAAGTGAGCAGGAGCCAGGCAGTTTAGTTGAAGCGTTTCTGACTTATATGAGTTCTTGTTTAAAGGTCTTTGCAGGAGAACATGTTACTCTTGACTTTTTTAAGAATTACTGCCCAAAACAATTCATGCTAAAAAGCATTAGCTTCTAAACAGGGAACATCTGGATTCACACTTACAGCTCCTGGCAAAAGAGAATCTATTGAACCCAGAATAGTATCAGGAAACAGAGCGCTTCGATCGCATCAACATCTGATCAAATACAATGGAGGTACAGGCAACAGACATAGGTCTTGAATAGTATTAAAGATACTAGTTGAGTTTCTGAAGCAAAACAGCAAAATCTGCATTTAAAGTGCATTTGATTGACAGTGATCAGATTGTTTGTGAGGTCCTATAGAATAAAAGAGACAACAAAGAAATGTTCAGCAAGCTGGGTTTTGATTTGAAATCACAAAGAGATTGAGTTCAGAAGTTCAGTTTCATACTTCTTCTTGAGATAATATAACTAAACATAGAGTTCAAAAACAGACTCCAGAATATCAGACAGAAGTAGGCTGATGCACATAAAAGATATGGTGCAGGGAGGTTAAATCGGGAAGAGGCATGGATGGGAAGGATGAAGAAGTCTGGCATGAACAGAGAAGAAAAGTGGAAGCCACAGAGCTGCTGATACCTGAGAAGAGCAGTCATAGAACCCTATTTAATAAACATACCTTGAGAATAAATGAGTGTCTATGTCAGTGCCAGGTAAGGGACAGAACAAGGCACAACATCCCTACTGAAAGGTGAAGCAGGCGACTGTGGGTGAAGAGAGGCAGGGCCTCACAATGTGGGTAACAGCAGTGAATCTACATCTCTCAGAGAGTAGGAGAGTTATTACAAACTTCAAGGGAAATGGGCTGACCTGAAGCTATCCTGTGGGATGCAAAAGGAATAGAACGAGCCTATCCTCTGTGCCTTGAGCTAAGCCTACAGATATAAAGGCTAGGCAGGTCCTTGTCTGCTTAAGCATTTTAGAGCTACCTCAGCACTGGAAACAGAGAAATACCAACAAGATCCCTGATGCCATAGTAACTTTTCTGATCAGAAATACATTATATTAAACTCTTCTCATGAGTCCCAGTATCTTCCCATATAGATCTTTGAGCCTGAAGGGCAGTTTTGCTCGCTCTACTAATTAAAAGAGTGGGAGGAGGAAGAGCTATGCTAGTTTTTGAGGGTAGATCTCTTTCTTCTTTGGAATATTTTATATGATTATAGAAGAAATGGAAGATGATTTCTGGCTTGAGAGTATATTGTCTCGGTTTTCTTGTCAGCTTGTGATATCAGTTTTTCATTTACTGAGTTTGAATCTCTGTTTGGCTTTTACTTACTGTAAAAGATAAAAATTGAGTCCTGTAATTTTTCATTTCTAATGCAACTACATTATAACTACAGAGCTGTATTGTCTTGTAGTTCATGCAAAAAAAAACATTATTAAAGTTCTCATGGCACAAGTTTTCATATTCAAAGAAAGAAAAAATTGTGAATTTCAAATTTCAGCTTTAGTTTGCAGAATTCATTATCAGGAAGATGGAAGATTGATATCCTTCTCTTTGCAAACTATGAAACATTGTTCCATTAGGAAAATACATGAGGAATCCTGAAGTACCTGCTTCAGTCAGTGCCTGCTTTTGAAAGTACACCCTTTTGCTTTTTCTGGATAGGTGAATACCATTATCAGACCATGTGCCAAAGTACTGCTAAGCATAAGGAATATTATTCTAATGTATGAAGGAATGCAAATTGTGTGCTAAGATTATTTAGTTACACTAAATTTCCATGGTGACCCACAACTGTACTTTAAGACAGTTACACAACTCTAGTGAGCTTTATCAGTATTGTCTGTGCAACAAGTGAAAACTCAGGATGTGAATAGTTTTTCCTGAGGTATGTAAATTACAGCAGGCATGGTATGAATAATACATCCTGTGCACATTAGCACATTTTTCAAATGCAAAAGAGATTCCATATGCACTGTTAAAATGGGCCTCTCTGAATGTTATATCAGAAGAAAATCTCACTTAGGCAGTTGAAAGAAAATGTGGGACCATCAATATGATTTAACTGAAATGGCTGTAGACATCTGAAAGTCCTAAAGTAAGAAAATCTCCATTTTGGAAATCTGAAACTAGTTCTTCATTTGGGACATCATCTTGTAAACCCTGCTTCTGATATCTGAGGTTTTTCATGCTCTCACATCTGCCAGAGTAATGGCCCTATATAAGCAGAGATCCTTATTATAGCAATTGCTAATAGCATGGCTGCAGAAAGCATATATCAGTGTAATATAAAAAAATTTCCTTCTTCTATTTTCTCCTTTATTTGTGCTTTTGTTCACTTTTGTCCTTATAAATATGCATGATTTTATCTAAAATGAGAAAAAAATAACATCCTTCCTATTTTATATTTTCAAACCTAAGAAAAAATTATCATGTCACAAATCATTAGTTTTAGATGGAACAGGCTTAAATTGTAGGAGATCTTCCCCTTCTGGAGAAGAAGGCAAAAGAAACAAAATCTGACAGGTGCTGCTTAGCGTTCACAGGAGGGCATTCAAATGGCAAGCAAGGAATTAAGGATAGAAGAAGAGGAACAGGGGGAAGGATCAGAATGGTAGACGTTCCCAGCATAAGGAACTTGTGAGTTACTGTGAAAAAACTATGTATATTTAAATGTATATATTTTCTCACACTACATGTTAAAAATTTAGGTCATCAGCTAGTACTTAGGGAAACTATTTTGATTGTTTCTGTCAATTATTTTCACCACCTATATTATAATTTTTCTCATTTCATCTAATTTCCGATACTTGTAGAACTGTGTTACAGCTCATTTCTTCTCGGGCTCAGACCACCCACTCCCATCCTCGGATTAGGCCCTGGAGTCCATACAATAGCCTACAGGATTCGCAGAGATCTGTGATAGGCATGGTTGTCATTTGACTTGTCCCTCACCACTTCTGGCATCAGAGCCACATAGCTTCATGGGGACACATTTTCAGGATCTAGTTCGTTGGTAGGTGTAGGGGACACAGAGAACATCCTTCACAAGCCCCCACTGTCCTCTTGTTCACTGATGTTCACTCCTTCTTCAAATCTTTCTTTTCCAGAACTGTGATTTTTTGCTATATTATTCTGAATTAATCCCAATTATTATTACAATGATATCCTGAATTAATTAATTTCAGAGAAGTTGTATGTCTTTGTAAGCCTAGAGATTTTCAGCATTAGTGGATTTTGACTCAGTGAGTTTTGTAACCCCTGATTCACGTGCCAAAAATCTCTCTGGCAACTTTTAAAACTTCCTCCAGGTCTAAAATTCTCACATACAGAATCATGCTACTTTGAAATGTAATCCATTACCACTGTTTCTACTATGTGAAGCCATCATTTTCTTAACATGGTATGAGGGCACTCATCTTTTGTTGCTAGTTCATCAAGAATAATGTCTGAGACAGATTTATATTTGACTGTTTCTTAGGTCAGAGGTAGGATCTGACTTTGCAGTAGGATTAGAAATCCTGTAGTAAGGCCTAGCGCCAGAGACCTTAAGATAACTCAATGACCATGGATCCATTCTGGAAGGGAATATTCAAGAAAGGACAAGGCAGAACCTGACAGACAAGAATGTCAGAATGTCAGAAGAGAGCTCGGGTGAGCAGCTCCAAGAAAAGAATGTGATGATGGAGCCCAGCACTAACCCAAGACATGCTGGCAGGAAAGATTGAGTTAATCTATGTCCAAATGCTATGTGGACCTACTGTGTGAAATGTACGGGAGTCTGTGAACCCTGTATAGAAAAGACAAAAGAGCAGAAGAATGGAACATATTTCTTGGCACACACCTATAGTGAGTTACATTAATTTATCAAAGCAATATTTTAAAGACTAAAAATAGTTTATGAAATTATTCAGGAAATATGCATTTCAATCCTGACATGCTATTTATACATAGACCATAGACAGAAGTCTTCTGTCTTTGCTTTAGTTCTTGGTATTTCACCCCAAATACAAGTCCTCATATTCTATTATGATATAAAACATTTTAATTATATGAAACAAAGGTAAACTATCAACATAAGCAAAGAACTTTTAGCACATATATGGGAAAGTCTAGAGCCATGTTCTCTTTATAACTGTACAAGTATAACCATCTCATACCTTTTAGGGAAAAAAAAAGCTTTTAGAAATCACACACTTCTGTTCTAATGCTAACTAGTCACAGAATCAGAGAATCACAGAATTGCTTAGATTGGCAAAAAGACCTTTAAGATCATCTAGTTCAATCATTCACTGAACACTGACAAGTCCTTGACTAAACTATATCCCTAATCACTACATCCACACAACTCTTAGATACCTCCAGGGATGGGGACTGCACCGCTGCCCTGGGCAGGCTGTTCCCATGCCTGATAACCTTTTCAGGAAAGAAATCCGGTCCAGAATTCCCTTAGTGCAACTTGAGCAATTTCCTCTTGCCCTGTCACTTGTTACTTGGTTGAACAGGTTGACCTTCACATCTCTACATCCTTCTTCCAGGTAGTTGTAGAGAGTAATAAGGTGTCCCCTCAGCCTCCTATTTTTCCAGGCTGAACAACCTCAGTTCTCTCAGTTGCTGCTCATCAGACATGTGCTACAGGCCCTTCACCAGCTTTGTTGCCCTTCTTAGGACACGCTCTAGTGCCTCAGTGTCCTTCTTGCAGTGAAGAGCCCAAAACTGAACACAGTACTCTAGATGTGGCCTCACCAGTGCCAAGTACAGGTAAAATCACTTCCCTGGTCCTACTGGCCACACTGTTCCTGATACAGGCCAGGATGCCATTGGCTTTCTTGGCCACCTGGGCACACCTCATGTTCAGCCAGCTATCAAACATCCCCAGGCCCCTCCCTGCTGACTAGCTTTCCAGATGCTGCTCCCCAAGCAACCCCAAGTCACCACATTTTTCTTGTCGATATAAAACTGCAAGTGTAAATCAAGAAAGACTGTTAAAAAGATGTGATGATAACCCGTCAGATTTAAGGTTTGTAGATTTACTCCATCTAAGAACAAGGCATCTGGTTTTCCTTCAGCAGTCTTGAATTATGCCAATACAGGAATAAATACCTAAGGCAATGAACTATCAGGAAAGACATTATGACTGTCTGTGCAGACAGACAAATCTAACAGAAGCCAGATAAGAAGAAGTTAATAACAAAGGCAAAGATTTGGTTTAAATCTGATTGGAGTCTTCCAAATTACTTATGTTTCAAAGTTGTCACTTCCATGTGGCAAATAATTCTTAGAAAACAAAACAAAACAAACTAATTTTCCTACAAAGAGTTTCTGAAATAGTTTATAATTGTGTATTACTAGGTATATGTACAGAGGTTAAATATGTATTGCATTCTGAGGCCTCTGCTTTCTACAATTAAAATGAGGACATAATCATTTTACAAGTGCAAGGTTTATATGCATTTTCATATAATTTTAATACATTGAACTAGTTAAAAAGTAAGAAATCAACTTTGAAATGTGTAGGAAAAAATCCACATGAGAAATCTTCCACATATGGGAATCCCTGAAAATTTAATAATCACCCTAAATAAATCATTTACATACATAATTTTATGATTCATATACTTTCTTTAATGTACAACTGTGACTCCATGTTCTGATTTTTAAAACTGTCCTAAAGTTTAAGGTCATCACAATGTTTAGATCATGTCTGCCAAAAATAGTTTATTTTAATCTCTGCAGCATGAGGTGTGAAAATGAATGTGAAGGGTGTATATGGGTCGGGAACAGACTCCTTTTGTCATAGCAAAGTTAGAATCTTTCCATACGGGTGTTTGATTAATGAGATTTTTGAAGTAATTTAAATCCACAAACTAAAGGAAAGATCTAAAAGTGGTTTGTGGAATTGATTTCACTTCAGCGAGATTACATTTAGATGTGGTGCATGCTTCTTTTTACTTTCTTTTTTATTTTTATTTTTGTACAGTAGGAATGTATTCTTTTTCTTTACTTGAAAAATAAAATAAGAAGTGCTTCTAAATTTCTGTTTAAGGATTAACTGGATTTACTGAAAAACAGATTGCAAAGGATCAAGTTTTGTAATTATTAATAACTTAAGTACATCTGCAAAATATGTTTGCACACTTACTGTTCCTATAAATACAGCTCTGAATTCACACATCATCATAAAATAAAAAAGGTAAAATATAAAAGTTATTAAGGCCTGTTCATAGTGTTTTGTAAAACCAATAACTCCAGGCAACAATATCAGTATCTTCAAATCACAGAATCATAGAATCTTAGGGGTTGTAAGGGACCTCTGGAGATCATCGAGTCCAACCCCCCTGCCAACGCAGGAACACCTAGGGCAGGCCATACAGGAACAGATCCAGGTGGGTCCTGAAAGTTGCTAGAGAAGGAGACTCCACAAAGTATTTGGTCTTTACAAAAAACAAAGCTAACCTCTTCCTCCCTCACCTCCAAATAAACTGTTAGAAGAAGTTTGTGCTTCAGTATTGGTTCCACCAAAGAATTTGCCTTGTGGCTACGGTGTTGGGCCAGAAAGTTCATGGTGGTAATGAACATCTAGGCAGAGCTGAACTGCTGAGCCCAAAAGGTGAGAGTCCAGCCAGGGATGAATCTTCCTGTTAATTAGGCTTGGTTTGAGAGGGCTGCTTTCTAGTAGGCCATTGCACATTGCGCACTTTCATCTGTTGTTACAACAAAATAACTCTGCGGAATTATTTTTGCTTCTTCCTTTATCTTCCAAATTCTCTTCCTTCCCACTCAACCCCAAAGACAAATAAATTAAAAACCTAGTTTTATTTTCACACAAAATGGGTATTCACTCTATATGCTTTAACCTATTTTTATGCATTTAACCGGAGGTGCCAAAGGTAGCTTGCACATTAGTTTGTTATGTGAAAGGTGTCAATGCCTTCATAAGACAATTCAGAAATCTAAGCTGAGCAACTAAGTTTTTTCTCATACATGTACATCTCTCTCTCAATTCATAACCAAACCTGTGACCTTGCTAACAAAAAAAAAAACCAAAAAACAAAACAAACAAACAAAAAAATCCACAAACAAACAAACAAACAAAAAAAACAACCAAAACCACAAACATTTAAACTAAACCAAGGAGTCTAGACAACTCCTCAAGCCTTACTGAGCATTTATAATCCATATCTGACTTAAAAAATAACTTCTCTGAGTTGAAAACTGTTGGAAGTTGGGAGACTATACTGGGGAAGTATCAAAATTAAGTTTTTAATCTTTCCTAGAAATCTGTATGTACATTGTTGGAAACAGTGCTGGGAGTGACCTCAGGTCAGGACAGCTCTTCCACATGACCTAGTACTATCAACGTCCTCTGGAGATATGCTAAAGCTACTGAGAAAAAAACAATATCACACGTATTGTGCTTATACTTGGCATTTCACACTTTCAGTGTAACTAATGTATCTTGAAGTCCTACAGTTCTGCACAGGCCTAGAGATTTCCCCAGTTACCTGTTTGAAGTAGTTCCCTTAGGGCAGCTGTAATTTACTCTACAACTCACCAGACAAATACGTGTTAATCCTGTTTTGCACAAATCCTCAATTATAGTCCATAATGTGTGATTGCATCTTTCAGCTTTACTTGTTGGTGCTGTGGAAGACTTGTGTTCTGCCTTGTTAGTGGAACAGTAATCTCATTAAATGGTTTAAGATCTCATTATTTGTTGCATTTGTTTACCATCTGTAGCAACCTAAAACTGCTTGTGTAACCGTATCTGAAAAGGAAGAATATGAGAATCATTTTTATATGCAGTCTAATGTGAGGAAAAGACTTCAGGGCTCAGGGAAAAGAAATTGTGATCAACCAGTCAAAATAATTTGACGAGTGCCTCTTAATTTACATTCAAAGCATAAAGCATCAGTGGCTTAGGGCTAAGGGAGAATTGATGTTTTCAGAAACAAAAACAGTACATGAAAAAGAGGAAGCTCTTAAGCACCTTGAATACCTTGAAGCTGGAAAAAACATGGGCTGGGTTCTGTTCTGCTTTAGCTTCAAAGAAATAAAAGTAAGTCCTTTCCTACAATTATGAGACTAGAATTGAAAATGCACGTGTTACAAGTTCTGCTGTTAACTTCTACAGTGCAGCAGAGTGCTTTGAAGGAAACTCTATGCTCCTGCCTCTGAAGTACAGAGTTCCTTGAATAGATACTTCTCTTGAACAAAACATCCCCATGAATTAATACTACTTACACTCTGTAAGAAAGCTTATAAAGAGCTTTCAGGGCTTTTCCTCAAAAGGACCTCAGTGTGTGCATTCATGATAAACTCTGGTCCTTTGGGATCTTGCTCTTCCCTTAAGAATACTAAGCAGTGAGTCACTTTATTGTCATTTCAGATTTTACATGCAGGCAAGCTGGTAGGTACGATTAGGATATATTCCCTCCCCCACAAATGCTTAGCTTGTTAATGTAAATGGATGTTTGAGGATTAAAACCCTGGTAAGTTCTCAGAGCCTGATGTGATGGGGTATAAGAGAGTGGCAAGTGTGGTGTGAGACAGGTGCTCAGCTCACACCCAAACCAGAGGGACAAAAAGGGGTGGTTGGTTTTTTTTGTTGCTGTTGGCTCCTAAAACCCTCATAACTGCTGCGATGACAATTCTTCCAACCCTGGATGGTCTCTTTTATTATTGCGTTACTAGAACTGTAAGAGGCACATCCAGAAAGACCCTCTGCAGCCTGCAAGTGCATGCCCACAGACATCAGAGAGACAGATTCCTGAAGGGGGCTATATTCAAAGCACCTAAGTTTAGTCTCTTGCTCCAAATCGCCCTGTGGAGGAGTGTTCATTACTTTAGGCTGTAAAGGGAATATAGCAGACTTCATTCCCAAGGCTAATGTTAGCCTTTATGAATATCTTTCTTTGCTCCCCTAGAGAGACATCATTTTAGATCATTGTTTGTCTTTGGTATGTTTTTATTGTTTGTTTTTTAAATGGAGGCTGATTTTATTTTGTCTCTGAATGCAATGCATGAAACACCAAAGCACCGTAGTGCAGTTTTTTCAATACACTGTAAATATTTGCTTCCAACTTATGGGTTTGTGAGTCAGATTTTAGTCTGAAGAAGATATTTGCAACTGAGATAGCAACCCTGAATATAAATAAGATTTATAAAGAAAACGACAGTCTTGACTCTAATGTTACAATCACTTACCTCTACATGGAAAGGTGCAGCCTTTCTGTTGTATAATCTACTATTCGTCCTGTTATGTGACCTAATTAAAACCCTACCTCAAGGATGTCCTTGTCATGCCTGCCAAAATTTTAGGGTAATTTAGGAGTTCCCCAAGGAGGGACCTGTGAAACTGCAAACAGCATTCAAATGCCGGCTTTTGTACAGTAAGAGGACTTTGAAGGAAATTGTAAGAAGATGATTTTCAGTGCAGTGTAGGAATTACCCCTTTTTTAAAAAAAAAAAAAGAACAATTCATACCAGATGCTTCTACAAATAATTTTTTTTTACAAATTGCCCTATATAATTAAGATTGTAATAAAACCTTTAATGATCTGATGCCCAGGAACCTGGGTCCGCCCTTTCCAGAATGAGACAGGAGCTGGCTTCTGCTCACGGTAGGTCTATGCCACTAAATTCCCATCAATGAACAAGACTGAAGAGGATTTTTTTCCTTTTAACAAAAAAGAGCAGAGCCAGTCCAGGGTGCCCATTTATTGTTCGCCTGAGTGTGCAGGATGTCACCTATATGTGACAGGAGGGGCAAGAGCAGGTGCAGGGCCTGGTGGTAAAGGATATTCAGGATCCTGGGAGTGGGTAAGGAGTGAGAGAGGGGGAATAAGCAATGGAGGGGGGCAGCAATGTGGGACAGGCGGAGAGAAGGAGCAGGGGAAGAGAGGGGGCTGAAGAAGGAGAAGGGGAAGACAACAACAGGATCCTCAGGTCATGCTAATTAAGTGCCATACAAATTCCCATAATGCTGCAAACTTCACATTGTCTCACTCTGAAGCACTTGCTGGAGCACTCTGCTTTACCCAGGTAATACTTCAGGAAAGCAGAGGAAGCAATGTATGAATACAAACTCCAACATGCAATTACTGTTTTAACATTTGCCAGACAAACATTTCAGTGCCACCAGTGACTTCACCTTGTGCTCAGAAAAAGTTTTGTTGGTTTGCCAGTTCAGGCTGCTACCTCACAAATCTAATAAATAAAAAATAAATAATAAATAATGGGATACTAGGAGACATGCATGTACGTGGCCCTGTGCTAATCAGCTGTATGCATGCAGTGACTCAGATGAGTCAAGGGTAGCTGGAAACTGGCCATCTGTCAACCCTGCAATCATGAAAACATCAAGGACGGTGACTTTTGAGTGTGCCAGTAACCCTTTAGTGGAAAATCAAATTATAAATAGACAGATTTCTCAAGCAATAGTTGTACTGAGCAGCTGAAGAGTTTCCCACTTGCTGAAATACACTGAAGAAAGCATTTGTTGAATCACCTTCTATATTAAACAAGTTCAGAAAACTGAGGTTTACTCATGGATAAAAAGCACAAGTAGTCAATGTAAATAAACTGGCAGTAAATAACTTGGCTTGTTTTAAAATGTGCTTATTTCTCTCCCTTCAGAAAATCCAGAGAGCTGGAAAAAACAAGTTTGTTGTGGATAACCAGTAGATAGCACAACGTCCTCAGTGCTGAATACAAAAAAGGTCAGCCTGCAGAGAGTTCTAGGGGAAAGAATTTCAGATTTCCCAGAACTCAGTTGCTGCTTCTTTTTGCCAAAAGGAGTACAAAATCAGTTTCACACTTCCCCAGCATTCTTCCAGGAAAAAGTAATGTAAAAATTAGGGTGGCAAAAGCAACTGTACCCTCTTTTTGGGGGAAAAAAAAAAAAAGAAATCTTATAATTTGGCTTCTAATTCTTGAAGAGATACCAAGGGATTTCTAAACCCCTCAGCAGCCGTATCCTCAAAAAGTGACTGAGTCAATATTTTTTTTGCAACTTTTTTGTGGACTTGTTTGTAACATTTATGCGGTGTAAAATAATGGTCAAGAAACATTATCTGTGCAAATTCTGGGTTTCCGTTTGGGTTTTGTTCTTTATTATTTTGATGTGGCATTGCTAATGAGTTGTGAAATTTCTTGTGCTGAGCATTCAATGCCTTTCTCACATTCCTGCATTTGGCAGTTGTGGGAGAGGGTTACTTCAGAGCTGTATTTTGCCATCTGGATGGTTTCCTTTTCAGAGGCCCTGCAGGGACAGGGAGATGTAAATCTTTACTTGGCGTTTTCAAAGGGTTAACAAAGGAATTAAAAGCTCTATTAGCATTGGAGAAGCATGATAGTCAGCTGTTGTGCTTACATACATTGGACTTTGAGACAATTTTGGCACTAGGGAGTTGAGATTGCCTAAATGAGGCAGAAGACATATTTAACAGGTTTTGCAGGCAGTTACCTTAATGAGTACATGGACAATATTCAGTGATTGGAGTACAGTACACGGTTCTCAGTAAAACTATCTGGACAGGGGGGCAGAGTTGACAGGTGCAGTATTGTTAAGTTGCTAATAATGTATTTTCAGCTTTGTTCAGGTTTTGGATTCAAATCCCATCAGTTTTTGATGTGATAGATGTTCATTGAAATCCCAGTATCGCTTTGGATACTTATAAGTCCATTCTCAAAAGCCAGAGAACTTTAAACCATTACTGTGCACATAAACAACATTAAAAGAATGTTATTAAGCTTGTGGAGATGAATAATGTTCTTTAATGTATTTCTATGCATGTGTGCAATTTACTTGGTGTTTTGTTTTTCAAAACTATTTTCATCTTGTGGATTCATATTGATATTTGCATAGGTCAGCAGCAGATTGGGAATCATTAAAACAGCTGAATGTATCACTTAAGCTAATGGAGTAGTTACTGCTGTCAGCAGCAGTATTGGTGTGAGCCTGCAATAGTTTTACCAGTGTTTTTCATAGGCATTTATTGGACAGCAAAGAAAGGGTGAGACTCGGGACTCTCAACATCTGGCCCTTTCTCAATGGGGGGTTATACTTCAGGGGACAGAGGCTGTCCTCATTCTCCCCAAGTTTGCTCCTTTCCCAAACCCTCATTTCTAACCTGTCATGGGTGATCTTTCCCAGATCTGAGTCCTGAGCCATGTCCTTCATAGTCCATACAGAAAGGATTCATCTTACCTAACTTCATATTCTCTGTGCTGGTTTTGGCTGGGATAGAGCTAAATTTCTTCACAGTAGCTAGTATGGGGCTATGTGTTGGATCTGTCCTGAAAACAGTGTTGATAACACAGGGCTATTTTAGTTATTGCTGAGCAGAGCTTACACAGAGTCAAGTCCTTGTCTGCTTCTCACACTACCCAACCAGTGAGTTGGCTAGAGATGTACAAGAACTTGGAAGGGGACACAGCTGGGACAGCTGACCCCAACTGACCAAAGGGATATTCCATTCCATACAACCTCATGCTCAGTCTATAAACAAGGGCCAAAGCTGGCTGGAAACCACTGAGAACTGGCTGGGGATTAGTTGTCAGGTGGTGAGCAATTGCATTGTGCAAGACTTGCATTGTATATTCTAATTCTATTTCTATTATTAGTATTATCATCATTTTTCCCTTCCTTTTCTGTCCTATTAAATGGCCATTATCTCAACCCATGAATTTTACTTTTTTTTCTGATTATCTCTTCCATCCCACTCCAGGGGTGTTCAGCTGTCTGCTGGGTTAAGCCCCTTTTGGTGCCCAACATGGGGCTTGAATGATTCAAAATAATGACACATTTGATTGGAATGTGCTAGATTGAATTTATAGCTGTTATTGCTATTTAGTTGTTAACTGACAGGCTTCTGCACTTGCCATGGGGCTTGCTTGCCTTAATGTATACTACAGTCTAATGCTCATTAGTGGTCACTTTTTGCTGTCATTGCTTGCTTATCATCCTACTCTGCTGTGCCTGGGAACATTTTGATACAGAACTGGAGATGCACCTGGGCTGGCAGATGGCCAGGGCATCACTGTTATTTCTCTGCTGCTCTACTGGACAGACTGGAACTTCAGTCTGAACTTGAGTTGATGGAACTTTGACCTGCAGATGTGTCCATGAGGAAGAACATCCTGAAGCATCTGTGAACATGAATAAGTCCACATCAAAGCAGGTACATCTCAAAGCATCTATGGCTGTGGTGATGACCGTGCGGCAACACATGTACCTCTGAAGGGATTGTGGCCCAGCGATTAGTCCACACTGGAGAAGGTACACCTTGAAACACCTGTGGCTGTGGATAAGACAATGCTGCAGCAGATTCATCTTGAAGGATCAGTGGCTTTGCATGAGGCCATGCTGGAGCACCTCAAAGTGTATGGCCATGGATAAGCCTATGACAGAGCAGGTATACCCTTGAAGGAATTAAGGCCACGGGTAAGGCCATGTTGGAGTAGGTACATTCCTGAATGGACTGTGGCTGTGGGTAAGGCCACACTGGAGCAGTTATATCTCTGAAGGCATTATGGTCCATGGAGAAGATCGCACTGTAACAAGTAAAACCCAAAGTGACTGTGACTGTGGATAAATTTATGCCATGGCAGGTATACATACCCCTGGAGAGACTGGTTCATAGATAAGGCTCCAGTTGCAGCAGCTGTATCCCTAAGGAACTGCAGTCTGTGGAAAAAGTCCAAGATGCAGCAGGGGTAAAGATACAAGTTCACTGCAATGTTAAGCCCCATGGTCTGGGCCAAAGGGTCCAGGGCTGGAGATTGTAATGAAAATACCTTTAAATTGAATTTAAAGAATTTAAAATTTAAAGAATTAAAATTTAACCCAGAATTTGAGATGCATGCTACAGGAATTACTATAGCAGGAACCCCTTGCTGTTAGTCAGCTAGGTGCAAGGAGAATTATTGGATTGTTAAACCCTAAGGGACTAGGGGTGGACAGTGTAATGGAAATACCTTTAAATTGTTGCAACCCATGGTTTCAGCTGCATGTTATGGGAATTACTATAGGAGGAACAGATGGAAGACAAGCCTTCCTAGAAGCAGTGCAAGTGCAATAGTGACCCAATTTGATCTGGCTTTGGTGGCCAGGAACTCCATGCAACACGTCTCCTGTCCTGAGTGAACACCATAACAGATGAAGCTCGAGGTTATGGACCAAATGAACTCAGTGGACATTTTGTGGACATTGCTGGATATTTTACATTTTATAGGAGTGGTCCATAACTAAGGGAATGATATCTGTCTATTATATCAAAGGATGGGAAGGGGGCGACAGGTGGTTAATGGGGAAGTACTGGATAGTGTGGGACTTGAGCGTGATGTAAATAGTATGGAATAAGGGGTGGAGGTTTTGTGCTGGTTTTGTCTGGAGTATAGTTAATTTCCTTCACAGCAGCTAGTATGAGGCTATGTTTTATATTTGTGCTGAAAACAGTGTTGATAATACAAGGATGTTTCAGTTATTGTTGAGCAACACTTACAAGTCAAGGCCTTCTCTGCTTCTCACACCATCCCATCAACAAGAAGCTGGGAGGGGACACAATTGGGATAGCTGACCCCAACTAACCAAAGAGATATTCCATGACATATAACTTCATGGTCAGTGTATAAAGTGGGAGGAAGAAGAATAAAGGGAGTATGTTTAGAGTAACGGTGTTCATCTTCCCAAGTAGCCATTACATGTGATGGACCCTGGCTTTCCTGGAGATGGTTGAACACCCGCCTGACGATGGGAAGTGGTGACTGAATTCCTTGTTTTGCTTTGCTTGTGTGCGTGACTCTTGCTTAGCTTATTAAACTGTCTTTGTCTCAACCCACAAGTTTCCTCCCTTTACCCTCTGATTCTCTCCCTCATCCCATCAGGGGTCAGTGAGCAGGCAGTTGTGTGGTGCCTAGTTGCTGGCTGGGGCTAAAACACTACGTTCTGCAATGCAAATGTCTATATCTGACCTGGTCTTCTAAGTGCCTTCTGTAATCAAGTGTAGGAGGGTACATGTTTGACCTATTTTATATGCCTATTTTAGGTTGATAAGAATTGTGCTTCAAGTGTCTTATTTCTTGACAGTGACTATAAAGGATCTATGGGATTGGCTTAATTGAAATAACTACCAGCTACTTCAACTCCAGAACCAATTTCCTCCTTTTTTTCTCTTTTCCTACTGCAAGCAGCAGTCTCCTTGCTCCTTCACTCGTCTCCTTGCTCCAATTTCTGATTAGTCATAGGCTGGGTTCCAACAAAATCATCTGACTGGTAGATATTCCTCCTCTGCAATTCCTGCCTTCATGTGATTATTCTTTTGTCCATCTTGTCTGGGAATCATTGGGTGATGACATTGCCTATAAACATCAAAAAAGAAAAGATCCTGACTCCGAGGCCTGTCAACCCTTCCCCAGAGTATACAATGGAAGTCATTACAGACATGTCACCTTCCTTACCTTGGCTGTAGGGTGGAAGGAGAGCACTCATTCACTTCCTGTGGCACAAAGGTACTCTGACAGCAAGAGAAGTGTGGCAGATATGTGCCTATTCACTGAGGATGGGATGCAGCTACTGGATCCTACGAGGATGTCTAATACTGGCACAATTCATCTTGACTAAGCCTGCACTGCCAAATAAAAGAAGACCAGGGACTGATTTCTAGCTCTCAAGGTCCAAATAGCATGGGCTGGCTTGTGGACACAATGTCTAAGATCAGATCTCACTATAGCAGATAGTTTGGGTCTTTGACCCAGCATGAGGCCCCAGGTGTCCTCTGAGACTCATGTGGTCCTAAAACAAAAGAATTGGTTTATGTGCAGTTTTTGCAGCCCAAAGATTTGTAAAGAATTGGGCTTTGTTGTAGCTCATCAGAGAGGGTTTTTTTATAGTGAAAAATATATCGTGTGCTGTAGGGCATGACAAAAGGATATATAGGTGTGTTTAAGGATACAAAGCCTGAAGAGATATTAGAAGACTTTTTTAGGTGGACAAGAACAAAGTGTAACCATCTGCTCAGTATTATCTTTTTGGATCAGTTCTTGGAGTGAACAATCTATCAAATTTTATATCCTTGTTTGGGTGGTCAGTTTGGAGGAGTGATGTGCAGGACTCAGCCTTTCTCCTTCTTCTTCTTTTATTTAGCAGCACAGATACCTACAGAAATCTCAAATTATTCCTAAATGTGTTAGCTCAAGCATTACTAATTTGTCGTACTACTTGACTTGATACTAGCTTTCCATTATACAGAGTAGCAAAGCCAAACAAGTCTCTATTAGGCACGCATGAAGAGCTATATTTTTTATATATTTATCTCTATATTAATATTTACATAAAAATTGTCTATCTAAGCAAATACCAAATACACAAAACAGCACCATCCATCCACTGCCAAATGTGAAAACTAGAAACATAGAAACTCTAGATCTTCTTAAGAGTCAGAATCTTAGGAGGAATTATAAAGTGCAGAATTATAAAGTGCAGATTTTTTTTTTTTTTTGTAGCTTTAATTAATAAAAAATGGCTGGGCTGCTTTAAGTAAAATTACTCCCAAACTCTTCAGACTGACAACCAACCTGAAATGTTTGAGGTGCAGTTTCTGAACTTTGTCCAGGTTACATGTGAATGGAAATAGCATTTTATAATAAGAACTCTTATGAACAGTAAGAGATGCTTCCCAGACTCTGTGGTTTTAATGTCTCCCAAAATCCTATAATCAAGTTAAAGGGTTTTATACAAACACAAATGGATTCATTCAAGGGAAAGGTTCATTTTCAGAATTGTGGTATTATAATACAAAAATTAATCTAGTCATTGTTTTAATGAAATAAATCATGAAATGCATTATTATATTTAAATGCTGAAGCTTTAAGTGAGAGTGTAAATTTGAGAGTGATTAGATTCTTTGCAATGTTGTTTTGCAGGTCCTTTTTACTGATCTTAGCAACATACTGTACAAACTGCCTTTCAGTGTCATTTGAGTCCTGGTGGCAATGAAATAGTATCACAGGGAGGCAATGCTTATTTAGTAGTTATATAATATATTCCATTTAAGTACCTGCATAGGCAATGCAGCATTTTTTCTGTGGTGTATCTGTAAAGTTACCCCGAAACAAACCAAAATCTTTCTGCTTGATTTCTTTGGTCACTGACATTGTACAGATTTTCAAGAATGAATGCAACCTTTACCCTATATTTGTTGCTCTTACTTCTTAAAAATCCAGGGTTCAAGCACAGTGAAATCAATGGCAAAATCTGTTTCCTTCAACAAAACTAGGCTTTGGCACTAGCTGAATACACAGAAAAACAGCCCTTATCTAATTTTTTTTTTCTGCCAATGGCTGTCTCTAGGCTTATTTCAGAAGAATAAGAAGGCTTTTCAAGAACATAATACTTTGTGGAAAACTACTGGAAAGACCCAACATGTGAAAAAAGGAAGGCAAATCCTAGGAAAAAAAAACAAAAACAAAAAAAAAACCCCTATCAGATAAATTTTGTGTAATATTTATGAGAACCATAAAATCCCGCTTGCTGAGAACAGGGGGCCTTAGAAAGTTGCCACTCTGCTGGGCTAATCCCTGCCCAGTGCCCCCCCAGGCATACCCAGCATCCCTAGAGCAGCAAGTATCTTTGCCAGAAGGCAAACATTCAGAAATAACATTCAGTAGGTGAGAGCATGGTACTGATAAACAAATCCTGCAGTGGGTGTTTAGGGAAAGAATATAGAACTTCTGCTAATTCAAAAAATACTTTAGTTATTCCTCTAAAGGAAAACACTGGAAGTGCCAAAATATTGAAATCAAACTGTGTTCCAGTTCCCTAAGTTGAACCCAGCAGCCTCTAATTGTCTCAGTTCAGTCAGATCAAATACTGAAACATCAGTACTTGCAACACGGGAATTAGGTATGTGTCCCTAGCAGTTCATACTGCTTTAAAATTCAGAGACTTTTTATGCAGAAAGAATAAAAGAGCAAGTTTTCTGGTAAAGACCCTCAATAGTTTCCATAAGCTTCAAGTAAAATTGTTAAAAAAAAAGTCTACTTTATGCTCCCAAGAATTATTTTTCAGTCAGAATTTCTTCTTACACATATTTCAGAGCTTCTGAAATTTATGTTTTAAAATTTAGTACATTACATTAATAAATCAGACCTCTGTGTAAACAAATTATGAGACATAGTTATATGTCAAAAAGATAAATCAGAACTTAATGGCCAGGATAGAAGATATTTTCTAATCAGACAGCTAGAGAACTAATTAATGTTATCATTTGTAAACCAACCAAAGAAATACAGCCATGTTCTTAGCTGGAATGCATAAATCTGGTGCCAAAGTTAACAGATCATTTGGATCATTTTGTCTAATGTTTATAAATCAGTCTGTTAAATAAGATTTGAGCAACATCTATAAACTAACGCAGTAAATTAAAAGTGTGTGGTTTCTGCTGATAAATAAGGACTTAAAAATGTTGGAGGTAACCAAACAGACAACAAATTCACATTCCTTGATTAGATGATGGTTAACCATTATAAAGCAAAGCTGTAAATAATGTTTATCTCCTCAACTGCTCATATTTCAGAAAGCCCATTTTCAAGAAAAAGAGAATAGCTGTGAGTTTAAATTCGGTCTCGTCTTTAGCATACAAATAGAGTACATAGTAAAGATGAGAGGAGCACGACTAGATTCTATTTGAAACGCCACAGTACTATCTTTTGTTCTGCTTTGTTTCTAAGCTTTGCAGCAAATGATATACTAGTATATGACTTGCTATAAGACTGTGGTTTGTACTATTAAGCACATCTGCAAATCGAAGAATGACTGATTTTCCCCCCAAAATGAACATGATCAGACAAAAAGGAAGAGTATCAGACTTCCCTCTGTGATTTGCATCCTCGCACTCCCCTACAGACAATTGTCTGTACAAACAATGGGAAGCTGAATACATCTCATGCCAGAAGGCAGCAGGTTACAAAAATACCCATGACATATTTATGCAAGAAACATGCTGTATAACATATGGGCCTTGGGAGCCTTTCCCACCTTCTGTCTGTGAGTATTTTTCTAACTGTGAGAAGGCCTGATGAAGAGATTTACTTCATCGGGAAAATTAATTTCAAGACAGGATAAGAGAACAGAGCAATCTAAACAGGTGACTGTATACACAGGCCTGAACTTCAAAGCAGTTTACTAGTTCTAGAGGAATAATTCTTGCAAACTTTAAGTCACATGCCGAAGTGTCTTCCTGGGTTAACAGGTGGAGAAACCTAAGCCATAAGGAGACTAGAGCCAAGATGTTCAGCAAGAGTCACCAGTTTTGAGTGCTTGACTGAACAAATACATACAGGGCTTCAAGCTGAACATGAGAACATAGCAGCAACATAAAACAATGGTTTCTTCTGAAAATGCAGTTGTGGATTGAGGATGGCTGGAAAGGCAGCAGTGACAGCAACAGAGCTCAGTCACTTTTGGCTCCTGCTTTACTGCTGAAAGCTTACCTCTTTCTCAAGGCCTTGTCCTAGAAACCTCCACTTACATGAGAGCTTTAAGCTTTAAGACTGCAAAGAATCACAATAGAGTATTTTCATACTACATAGTCCACAGTGTAAGGAAGAAGCTTTCTGCAAATTATTTAGCCTGTATAAATTTAGAAGCAGCTACATTTAACCCACCTGCATACCTGGGAAAGGATCACTTGTCACACTGAGGACCTAAATGCAATAGATGAATATCTGAGCAGAGTTAGTAAGAAATACAACAGTGTTTAGTAGAAAACTGAGTTTTCATTTCTGCCATCTTGTGCTTCTTTTACTCCTTTGCTGTATCCTAACCAACACACAGAGTCTCCATCTAAACTTGGATTTGCTGTCTTTAATAGGATAGAGTGTAAAATGTCAACCCTGATTATTAATCAAGTTTCCTAGATGCCAGTCCTACAATATTGCTCTCTTGTATCAGTCAGCTCATTTGGGGTTTGTGTGAGCACAGTTAGCATAAGATAAATTGCCCTAATCACTGAAAAAAGTTTCAGTGCATAATTTTGAACACAAACTTCAACAGTTTGTCAGACACATGGGAATGGAGTCTTGAAAAAGAAAAAAAAAAGACTGTACTTACACAGAAAATTATCCACTAGAAATAAAAATAAATATCTTTATTTTTTAAGAATGATACTTATTTATTGTATTTTATTATTTTCATTTTACTTAATAGTAATAAAAATAATAATTTATACATTATTAATGGTTAGAATGTGGTAAATTAACAAGATCATCCCTAGATGGATATTTTTTCTTTCCTCTTTGGAGCTGATTGGTTTGCCATCATTTTCTGTATTTCACCTATGAAACTCAATAGTGTTCTTAATTTGAAGATTTCTGGGCAGCCATGTGTGAGGAAAAGATTGGAAAAGATACCATTTACATTTATGTAATCAGCACACATGGATAGGCCCCCCTATTCAGGCAGCAGCCTCGCTTCAAACAAACGCGCCAGCCTCGCTTCACTGGGAGAGCCATGCGTTCCTAATTTGGCAAACTGATGGCAGCTTTATAATCCCTGCTTCTCTTGGTGAGGGAGGGAGACTGTGGTGACTGGTGAGAAAATGACTTTTATTGGTGCTGCTAAATCTGTAGTGAAGTGTCAGCATCTGAGCCTTTATGAAACTTTAATTCTGGTAATTGATGTGAAAGGACAGCTTTGGGAGGAATATGGCATCTCTCTCTTTCTGGATCCCATGTGGAAGGGTCAGGAGTGAAAAGGGAAGTGAAGAAAAGTAACATCCCCAAAGCTGAAATACACAGGGCAACATTTCAAGCAATAATAAAAAGGAAAATATATATAAAGAAGAAGGAATGAGGAGAGTACAGTGAACCTTGCTTCTAGCAGTCTGCCTGTTGCCAGATTTGCATTTGAGTAATTGCTAGCTGACAAGAAAGGTTGTTTGATGCACTTGTGATGAACTTCTAGCTTCTCCAGCAGAGACTGGTAAAATACTCTAGTAGATACTAGGAAAAACTAGGAGTTAATACCACATTAGCAACACAATGCACTACATTGAATCACTGAAGTCAAACCATGAGCCTTACAAACATCATATGCAACTTGCTAAAACAGGAATAATGTCATTTTTAATATAAGTAAGGTGCTACTTCTTTCAAGGCTGAACATCTAACTGCCTGCACTGGGTTACAGTAGAGCTGTTCCAGCAGGTAGTGAAATATTGTGCCCAGTGTGTTTCATTACAGATGTGAAGTTATGCTTCCCTCTATTCTTTGGTTTCTGCAACAGAGAAGATGATACAGGCAATCTCATAAGGAGAAAATATTCATCACCAGCTTGAGATAGTGCCACAGATTTCCGTCAGAACAATATGACATGATTAGGAAAATCTGCTTAAAACTGATGTCACATTTGAGCCCACTATTGCCAGGGATTCACATCACCATGAGTGTGCCTGAGAGTCCCTTCAACTCCCTTCTCAGATCTCAAGGCCAGGCACGGCACTAGCCTACACGGTGTCATATCCCATTAAGTCACTTCATATATGACATGATGCAACCTGACATAACATGTTTGGAGGGTTAAAAGAACGTTATCTCTGTGTCCACAGGCGCTGAACACCAAGCTACTAAGCCTAAACACGCAATTCAGGGAATCAGTGAATAGGGCTTTTCTTTTGGGGAGATTACATTAAGGCATAGTCATAAATCATTTTTCACTTACTTTACATAAATCATACTAGGAGTCTAGGAGTCTTAAAATTCAAATTTTATGCCTTTAGATATGTTTTTGCACCTCATAAGAATTAGCAAGAGAACTTGACCAAACCCCAGGACTCCAACGCCACAACAGATGTCTGGGTTTGCAAAAATACTCCTTTGGGTATTAGATTTATGAAATCTGTAGTCACTGGATTTCTATTTTAGCTTTTTTACTTATTTTGGAAAGTGTTTTATGCTTATCTAGCCTAGACCCAAACACAGGTGTAGACCTACTTGTATGACAAGTGAGGAGGATACAATGGACTGATTGGTGACATACTAAAATTTTAAAAAGTAGATTCAGTTTCCAATGACAGAGTATATGATGCTTATTAACCAATTTTTCTCTCTGGGCCAGAGATGGTGAAACAGTATCTCATGACAACACCAACGGATGTCTACTGATTTAAAGCATGAGGTTCTCTCAGTGAAATTACCTCTGCAGTGAATTAATTCTCAGCTTCAAAATAAAAGATAATTTGATTTTTAAATAATCCTTTTTTTTTTTTTTTTCTGATCATAAAAAGACAAATCAATGTATTTTGACAGCTTTGACATTTTTACACAATGGAAATTAGATTAAATCAGCCCTATCAACTCATGTATTCTGATCAAAAAGAAAAGAAAAACAAAAGCAAAATTCCTGGTCAAGTTTACCTGCCCAATTGTTTGCAATTATTTATTTGTCTCCAATGAGGGCTGTTAGCTTTACTAACTGTTGAACATATACCCCACTTGAAATTTAGTTGCTTAAATACATTTGCATTGAAAACCTGGGACTAGAACAGGAATATCTGCATCACCCTCCCATCCCATCATCCTGAATTTCTTTTATGGTAGACGGGCACATAACGAGCAGTTGCAGCATTGCAATCGCTATGTCTAATCCTGTTTAGGATGGTCCTAACTCCATGGCTCCAGCTTGAAGGCATAAGCAAATTCCATGTCGGACACAGGTGTCAGGTGAAGGAGTCCTTGCCCAAGTGAAATCTGCTGGATGCAGCACTGGCCCAGATATCTCAACCGGGAGTTCCTTCAACAGGCTCTGAGGTACAGCAGCCTTAGAGGAAGAAAGAGCAGTGGGAAGGAGGGGGGATGATGGGCTGGTGTGAGGATCAGCTACCCCCATAATCAGCGTACAGCTGTCCCTTCTGTGTACACAGTAGCATCAGAAAGCTTTCAGTAGGGTTGTCCCTCTCTTTTCTGTTCACTCTGTTTTGTCTGACTCATCTGCCTAAGTGATGGTTATACGACCCAAATTCCTCCTGTAATCTCTAATTGCAATAAGGATAAATGCTTCCATATCACCTACAAGCAACCCCTCTAGCTACATGGGATGAGAAATGAGCAGACTGCATCACGGTTGTAGGTGCCATGATGAAAACTGACCACTTTTTTATCACAGGAGAACAGACCAGTGAGTGTGGTGATATGAAGCTGTGGGGTTGACAAGCATCATTCCCAAGCTCTCAAACACTTGTTCATGAAGTTGTCTCACTCAGTTGTTAATTCAGAGGGTTGAGAGCTAGGGAAATTGTGATTCCTCTCTGTACCTCTCTGTGTGGTATCCATGTCTTTTCTACTTACAGTGTCGTACGTGCCAAAAACACCCCTGATTCAGAGTGAGATGGTTCAGTGCAGAGAATTCAGAAACTCACAAAGTGTTTTGTTTAGATGCCTGCCTCTTTGATCAGCCACAGTCACAAGCTCCTGTGTGAATCTTTTTGAATAAGCAAGTGAACATGCCTGAGACTGACGTGTTAAGGAGAAGGCTGCAATTCCAGCTGAATCAGACCAATTTTACTATCAGTTTTTATCAAAGGTAGAAATCAAAACTTGAGTAGGAAACAGAAAAACTATACCATGCTGAAAGCCCTTTCCTTCTATACATGGGCACATTTACTACATGTAGAAATACAGAGATATGCATACAGATCACCTTATCATAACATGTAGGCATGAAATGTGTTTGGTTTTTTGATTGCTAGTTCTACTTATGATTCAAAGATAGTTTTATATTTATGAACTCATTAATTCAATAGGTTAACTGGAAGATGAATATGTTTCTAATTTCATCTATTTGTGAATACCTTCGGGTTATTCATCTAGTGACAGGAAAGAAATTGCATTATTTTCTTTTAAAGATGAGAGATACAATGTATTCTGTCAAAATGGCTAGTATTGTCACACTGAAACCATTGTTACCGCATACTTTTCCAGTCTGCATTTCCATAACTGACAGCTCCAAGACAACCCACATAAATAGTGATCATTAATAACAGCCCCAGTAAGGTCATATATACTGTGTTATCATTGTCCCTTGATAGAGGAGAATTCTTGTTTTATAAACCAGTAGAATATAATACTTTTACCTGTTGACTGAAGGTTGAGATACCTTCAAGGCTTAATAATTTTTAGAAATACCAAGTTTCACCATGTCTGTGAAAGCTATCTGAATATGCTTCACACTACCCTAGCACCAATATTGTGTTTTCCAAGCGGTTAAAAAGACAGAGGGAATAACTGAAGACAAGTTCCCATATACCGAGCTTCCCATCAAATGGCTGGATGAAAAGACACACTGATAGATAGTGAAATAGGGTTCTCATAAATTTTTTAACAAGGAAAGTAGGAGATGCAATAGCTTTTAGACTACACTTTAACCTAACTTAGAAGCAAAATGAATAGTGCATTACTGAAGCAGTACGAGGAAAGAAGATGTAAATCTCCAAAACCCCTGGATAATTAGTAACTCACCCAGCTCTACAATCTTCCTAAATGTTGCATTAAATATGTACATGGAATTCAGGTTAACCGTTAGATTGCTGCCAACATTCTTTTCCATTTGTATTGGCTTTGGACAGATTTCTGTTGTGGAAAAAATGTTTCACATGCCAACTATCAGTCTCTGCTGTTGTAATTTTCTGCAGTTAAATTGAATGACTCCCAACTGATTTTGCTACCTGAAAAAGTATGACCTAAAAGTGTGTCTAATAGCATTTTGATGTCAGGAAAACTTAAAACTTAAAAATACAAGTAGTTGTCTTCCAACTGTAAAGGAAGTAGAGCAACTCTTACCTTTTGTGTATGGAAAACTCAGTCATTCAGTGTCAGCAGACACCCAATTTACTAAGGGAGCTGTTCCAGACATATCACAGTATGGGTTTTTTTCGTGTGTATTTGTGGTTGTTGGTTTGTGGGTTTTGTTTTTGGTTTTGGTTGGTTGGTTTTGGTTTGGTTTGTTTTTTGGTTGGTTGGTTGGTTTTTTTGTGTATGTTTTTTTAATATGGTATTAATGTTCTAAATGGTTTAATATGGCTTACAGTAGCTATAACCTGCATGGAGCCAGCTATTACATAGGTTAACACCTAGTTTATAGAACATTAGCTTTTGCCTAAAGTAGTTAACTGAGAAACTAGGTTGAAAAGGGAGGGTATTAAGTTTCATTTGTTTCTTTCCTTATCAACAAGGAGTGATATTAAGGTGAACATTACTTCCATGTTTTCATGTGCCTTTGGAGTATGAAATATCAGCAATCCCTTTTTTTTTTTTTAAGGCATTAACTGGCCAGTAGTTTTTAAGCACAGGCTGCACTTGATAATTTATTTAAGCATGTGTTTATTCCCTCCTGGAATTACATGCACTGAAAATTAAACAGGCATTTAAGGGCTTTGGCTGAATTAGGCTCTTTAAAAAAAGCTTTGGTTCCTAAATGAGAGGTAGGCAAGAGATTATTTGTATGTATCCTAACTCAGAAAATTGGAACCTGGTCTTCATGTTTCCCCTAAGGCAAGTAGAATACTGGCCAATTTATCATGTGCTTTAGATGTGAATAATTTGGTGTTGTATTCAATCCTGCTATTACTAAGAAGCCTTAAGAAAGTTATTCCTACCCTGTTAAAGGAGATATGAATGTTTAAAACTATGAAGTGCACACATTATTACAAAAAACATGTTTCAAGTGTATCTCACTGCAAACTGCTGCTGTCATCTTCTCACCCACTCATATCTGCCCTGCAGCACTATTTATTGGCTCCACCTCTTTCTGGATTTTGGGTTGGCTTGGGTTTTGTTTTGGTTTTGGGGGGGGGGGTGTTTTCTGTTTGGGTTTTTTTGTTTGGTTGGGTTGGGTTTTGTTTGTTTGCTTGCTTTTGTTTGTTTTGTTTTGTTTTCCTTTTTAATAAGCATATTGTTTTCAACAATTCAGCATGAAAATTTAGTGAAATGGTCATGTTAGTTATTGCTGGTTGTAGCTAATGTATTATTATTCATCTTGTTACAGAAAGTGAAAGTGAATATCTTTTAATCCTGTAACCACAGGACTATTTATACTGTAGTGTTATCTCTTGTACTGTGTCCTAATCCATTTCCACAGAGGTTTGACATCTTCCAGAATAATTTTTTTGGTTTATCTCCCTATTGGTTGTTTCATTTTAATATAAATGTGCTAGTGTTAATAGTTTTGATAAAATATATCCAGTCATTATAAAAACCATAAACATCTCATATTCCTATCTTATCTAAAAAATGTTGAAGTCAACAGATAGTTACTTGCAGGTACAGACTGTGAAAACCTCCAGGCTGGGATATGCTTTAATCCATAGATATTAATTACTACAAAAGTAATAAAGAGCATTTGCA